>JAPFFP010047897.1:0-10120 GCA_026153255.1 Solanum medicagineum
AGTTGGTAATTTGGATTAGTGTATGTTTGGGTGCCCAATCGGCACTAGTCACGGCCCCTGGGACGGGTCGTGACAGAACTGCACTATTACAGGTGTAGTGTAATGCAGTTGTATCTCAATATGAAATTAAGGAAGGAAAGTTCTTCTACTGATTGGTTTTATTTTTAAAAGTGTTGTTAAACAACTTTTGCTCCTAGTAAACACTCTATACATATATGATCGTATACTCTTGTGGAGTTAACAAACAAACCAATCTTATATTTTAATAATCACATGTTTTCTAGACAGCAACAACAATTCCAATAGGACGAAGACAATGTTTCTCCAACACTTTAGAACACCAAAACATTACTAATAAGCGATACGAACTTGTCGCTCCCTATCTCCATTCCACTTTCATGATTAAAATATGCATACATATAATTATATCCTTTGCTACACACTTAGATGCATACAAGTACACATCTTCTAATTCTACGGTGGAGACTTACTTGAAGTTGCCGCTGCACTTTGTTGCACGATCTCTTTTCTCTTTTCTCTTCTTTCTCTTATTTTTTTAAACCTAATTATGTACTACCAATTCTAAATTCTACCAATTTATCTTAATACATATAACACAAGTAGTATAGAATTTTAACCAAATTATCACTTTAACCCATTAAGTAACTTAATAATCTAAAATTACCCCTAAACTAGATAATAAAGTTATCGAATCGTCCAAAAGGCCCTTTAAAATTTTATAAAATAAATCTTTTAAAGCTCTATTTCTCAAAAAGACTTAAGAGTCATTACACCTATTCGAACAATTCAATAAAACATATTTGGTACTACGAAAGGCATTTCAATGAAAAAACAACATGAATGTATCACTTGTTTCTTTGTACAAAACACTTGTTTGTACGCATGTTCATGTCTGGATTTTCTTTGTACATGTGTTTCGATGTACTACATGTGTTTCTGTGTATATATTATATGTGACCTTCTCTTTCGCTTTGACAAATTTGTCTTTTTACGCTTCTTCTTTTCACACTATCAAAAAATTCTTTCACTTTGTAAATCTTCTTCTACTTCTAGAGAAGAGTAGAAAAATGAAAAAGGGTTGTTTCATTCTTGAAGAATTAGTTACTTCTTTTTAGGTGTAAAAATCTATCCTTTTTAATTTGTCTTTTCTTTTTTTTTTTCTTGACTGTAAAAACCTGTTGTTTTCCCTTCTTTTTTCTTTTCTCTAAAGTGTAAAAATCTGATTTTTTTTTCCTCTTTTAAAAGTGTATATGTTACAAGGAAGATGGTGATTGAAATGATGAAACACTCGGTTTTTAATTACCTTATGAATGATATATATGCTAAGGGTTTTGGTTAGAGTTCTTTGGGGTTGCCATATTACGGCTAAATCGATTTTCTTATTTCGCACTTTTCTTTCAAATTGTATATTAGTTTTCAACCAAAGAATTAGAAAATTTAGATTAGATTCAATTTAGTTCCATTAGTTGTTGTTTGTTGTTTTAGTTGCTAGGTAAGGTAGCCATTTTTGGTTGAAGTCAGGGGCGGATCTATGTGTATGGATTGGGATGTCATGACCCCGACCTAGGGCCTAGGAGTGACATGGCAAATGAGAACCCAAAATTCCCCAAACAAGCCTCGTAGCATCCATTCACACATCATCGGTTCGGAAGCGTATGTAAATAGAAAAACACATAGTTCTAAGGGATGGGAAAGTAGGACTCCCGCTGTGGGGATGTCATAAGGATAGAGATTAACAGGGATTCACATAGCACATCGCACGCAAGAACTAAGGGGAGGTAAGTATGAATCGCTCTATGGGGGCAATACGGGATTTAGGATTTTCCATAGTACAACATAAATTCATAACATAAGCTCGTAATCAACATAATGGTATAGCCATATACAAAGCATAATCCTCCAAATACATCACTTAGCACATAAACGTAAAAAGGTTTACAAGATGTCCAATAATGCCTCTAATAATAAGAAAGGGCGGGGGCCGAGACATACCCTGGGCTCATCCTTAAAGTAAGTAAAATAGGTAAAACACCATAGGTAGAGGATATGGTGGTTTGTCATCGGAAAAATAGGACTCACCACAATAAGCAAAACTTGAGATCCAAGCTAAATATCATACGGTGGATGAATGTAGTCCTCTGTCCCTACATGGTGAGATCATGTAGGCAAAAGTATGCGTTAGTACGTCTAAATGTACGAAGTATGAGAGATGCCATGCATATGACTTACCAACCTGCAATCAATTTTAGATGACAAAAGCACATAATATTGAAAGAATCATATAACAACAGAGTAGTATATCAATATGCCATGATGAGCATAACGCATGAATGCAAAAATACTTCATATATATTGAGGATGGGATCATAACCAACATGAAACCAAGTGAGTTATGCCTTGGAACCCCGTTGTCTTCCCCACAATGGATAAGAGGAGACCTACTTGCCAAAGGTAGATCCTTATCATACCTTCCCCTTAGGGAATAAACATATCCCTATGTTAGGCACATAGTTTGAGGAAAAGAGTATGAACCCTTGGGGATGGTCTAGACCGACATCCAATCCATCGGTGCTAGGTCATCATCCCACTAGAATACATATATGTAATGCTTGTAAAAGAGATATAAGACTTTCAAATCATTGTATTCATTCTTAGGCTTAAAGGTCAAATCACATTCTTCATAATCATGCATAATATGCTACAAAGCCAAAACACTCTTCATGACATACTTTTCATGCATAAGGATAGCTCCTTAGAGCACCTTCTTGAGAGATGAGTATGGACCCTTAGGGATAGCCCACTCTGACTCAAACCTCAATCAATGCTTCCTTAAATATAGTGGTGTAAACACCCATAATTTTCTCAATGAGCTATAATCTTAGACATATATGTGATCACATTCTTGTCATAATTAATATCGTATCAAAATCATATCATAAAAAATAATCAGGCTTAACCCGATTCATAATTTCAATGAAACCTCAAGTACATGAATGTATATGCCATGAACGTGATGAGAAAGACATGGGTAACATAGATTCAAACTTAATTCAACAGTACATATTAGATTCAAGTAAAATCATAAATAAAATTCACATTTAAAACATAATATGGAATATCCATGCATAAAACAAGTTTAAAGGGATATGCATATTTATAACTTCATAAATGCAATGTAAACCCTCATAATATAGCTCAAATCAACTTAAAATCAGTAGATAAATATAACCCAAACATTACTTCAATTTAAAGCATCACAATATTTAAAGCTGCAATTTAAAGTAAGCTAAGAGTTCATGAAAGTTACTTGAAAATAGTTTAGGACTCCTTGATTGAAAGGAATCAAGGATCAAACCCTCATACCTTGTCCAATGAAAAGTTTTCAAGAGGAATTTGAAGGAGGAAAAGCTTTCCTTGAATCCACAAGTTTCAATCCACAAGAGTTTCTTGAGAGGAAATTTCAAATGTGAAGAATGAAATTGAATATTAGGAATAGGGTTTTAGGTCATTTGGAAGTCTTTAGATATAACTTGGGAAACCCCAAAAGATCCTTAGGATAAATCGTATTTATGAAAATTCCATTAATGAAATATGTTGAAAAATTGCACGTCGTCACTTCACTGGAGGGTTCACGACCTATGTGCCATTAAACGGTCCGTATACCCGTCCGTGAGACAACACTTAGAGAAAAAAAATTCACTTGACGAAGGGTACACCATACTTAGAAAATTTACAAAAATCATCTATACAGGGGGATTCATGGGTCGTGTGAGGTCACACGGTCCGTGTGACTGCTCGTGAGACCATGCTTAAAAACTTTCAGAAAAAATAATCTAAGTGAGGTTACAATAGAGGCCTCACTGACGTGTGAAGTCATACTGGCCATATAGGTGCCCGTGAGACCACACTTAGAAAAATTTCAACAAATTTCTTCAAGAAAGGGTGCTTCTAATGAAGGTCGTACGGACTGTGTGAAGCTTCACGGGCCGTACAAACATCCATATGAAGGTACCAAGTTACAAGATGTGATTCCATACTTAAAATATAATTTTGGGAAGAAATTTTATGATACCCCACCCCCACGGTTCATGAGATGCCACACGGCTCGTATGGGTGCCCGTGTGGCTTGCCTTGGAAAAATGGAGGCAACACAGCACAGGAGGGCTTTACAAAAAAGGGCATAACTTCTTCATCCGAACTCTAAATGAGGTGAAATCGGATGCTTTGGAAAGCTAATTCAAAGAGACTCAATTTCAAAGGTTGTAGGATACCCGGTTCATTTTGTGCTAAGAGATATAACCATTTAAAGTTGACTTTTCTATCCGTTCCTGTGAGAAGCTTAGCTGATGGAAGTCCTTTGAACTTGGCTTGATGTAGGGGACTCATGATGACCCTAAAACATATAAATGAGCTTGTATTGAAGGCTTACAAGAGAAATTAGCTTGATTTTGAAGGTCCTATTCCAATCTCACAAATTGAGGGGTATTACACCTGGTCATTACATGGGGTGCCGCGGCACCGGTGACCTCGATAAAAACTTCGTATCTATATATGTATATTTATAACAAATCCTTATATATTTAACTTGCCACCTAATGAATAGAAGAGTAGGTGGTGTAGCTGGCAAAAGTCTTTACATGAAACTCGCATATTTTTTTAAAGCTTCAGCTCTTCTCATTTTTTCCTTTCCTTTTTTGTCTTTTTCATTAATGTGTGCAAGGGATTTTTTTTTAGAGTTTAACTTTTGTGCACTGTCAGTGCACAAAAATTCTACACCATCAGGTAATTTTAATTATAATTAATCTTAATAATTTACTTTAATAAAATAACTATAATTGTAAAAAAGGAATATCAACTAATTACTATAAAGAGAAGAAGAATATCAACAATTGAGTTTAACTAGGATTTTAACTAAATTATTTCCATAACTAAATATTTTTTTTCCGAACTTAATTATATTTAGGACTTCACCTGTTTTCCCCCAAGTTCTAGCGTAGGTTTTCCACCCAAGACCATCGTTGAAATTGTAATTTTTCAAAGCATCAAACCTTGTAACTCTAGTAAGAAATAACTTTCTAAAGATTTAAACATTCTGTATTTAGCGTATTCTTTTCTTGTTTACAAGCATAAAAAAATGCCTTTTGAACGCATCTTACAAGCTATCTGACATTCATAATTGTTTTGCAGGATTGATGGAAGACTCAAACTTAGATGAGCAAAATAGAGGACTTCAAGTTCCATTAGAAGAAAGTGATATGGAAGGAACTGGACAAAATGTTTTCGATATAGATATTGGAAGTTCGAGCGACCCCTACATCGGTAAGGAATTTCAGTCACTTGATGATTCATTTAAGTTCTATCTAGATTATGCTCATCATAGTGGTTTTAGTGTACATCGAGGTCGTATGACTAGATCAAGAAAAGATAAATCAACAATTGGTCAAGAGTTTGTATGTTCAAAGCAAGGATTTCATTCAAAGAAAAATTTAGAAAGCAATAAACCACGAGATGAAACCAGAGAAGGATGTAAAGCGTTGCTATATATGTCTAAGAAAGAAGAAGGTAAATGGGTTGTTTGCAGGCTTGTTCTTGATCACAATCATGAACTTGCATCTCCAAGTAGTAAAACAATTTTACAGTCAAAAAGAAAAAAAACTGAGGCCCAAAAAAATCTTATTAACTTGCTTGATGACTCTGGAGTTCGTCCAAGTAAGATAGAGTCAATATTGATGATTCAAGGTGGAGGTGTAGATCAACTGAATTTAACAGGTCAAGATATTCAGAATTATTTGAAAACTAGAAGACACAAGAATCTCGAGAAATGAGACGCACAATTAATGCTACAGTATTTTCAAAGGCGTCAATCTGAGAATCGAGGTTTCTTTTATGCAATCCAGTTGGATGTAGATGGTCATTTAGCTAATGATTTTTGGGTTGATACTAGATGTAGGATTGCTTATAAGAATTTTGGGGAAGTAGTTGTTTTTGATCCTACATATTTGACAAATAAATATAATATGCCTTTTGTTCCATTTACTGGAGTTAACAATCATCATCAATCTATTTTATTTGTTTGTGCTATGAAACTCAAGATACTTTTGAGTGGTTACATCGTACTTGGCAAGAGGCAATGTTTGGAGTTGCACCTCATACAATCATAACAGATCAAGATTCTGCGATAATAAATGCAGTTGTAAGAATATTTCTTAACAGTAAACACCACTTTTGAGTCATGTTTACCATCAGTATAAGGATTTCAGTAGCAAGTTTAGCTGGTGTATTCATAGTAAAACCACTCCTGAGGAATTTGAAGTAGTGTGGATCCAAATAATGGAGATGTATGATTTAGGAGAAAATAATTGGTTGCAGAGAATCTATGCAATTTGTGAAAAATGAGTACCAACATATGTGCGTACTACTTTTTGTGTAGGCATGTCAACAAGTCAAAGAAGTGAGAGTATGAATAAATTTTTTAAAGACTATTTGAATTCTAGTACTCCAATGAGTGTATTTGTGGTGCAATATGATCAGGCCATTGGCACTAGATATGATAAAGTGAGGGAAAAGGATTACAAGACAAAATATTCAAGGCCCTATCTTGAAACTTTGTATCCCATGGAAGATGAAGCATCGAAAAAATGCACAAGAAAGATGTCTCAGATTTTTCAAGAAGAACTAATTCAATCTCAAAAATTTATCTCTGAAAAGATTGAGGTTAAAGACGGAATAAACATCTATAAACTGTATGAGCTTCAAAGTCAAAAGCCGACGTATATCATTAGTTTGGATATTGTATCGAAAAGAGCTATTTGTTCATGCCATAAGTTTGAGTTCATGGGAATTCTATGTAGACATGTACTAATGGTATTTATAAAAAAACGGATTCACTCGCTTCCGGCAGTTTATTTGCTAGACCGATGGAGTAGAAATGCAACCAAAGAAAAAGTTAATTATCCCTCAAATGAAACAAAAAATTTAAAATCTTCTACTTTATGGTTTAATAACATTATGATGCATTCTATTGGGTTATCCAAATGAGATACAAGATCTAAAAAACATTATCAATTTGCACATCAAAGGTTACTGCAATTATGTAGAGAACTAGATGAACTTCCTTATGAATCTGAAGAAGATTGTGGAGATGGTGGTCTAGTCGGTGAGAAACACTGTGAAATAAGCTCTTGTGAACAAAGTCAATATATCTCCCTACTTGACCCTCCAGTAGTGACAAATAAAGGGCGTCCAAGATTTTCAAGAATGAGAGGTGCTCTAGAAGTTACTCAGAAGACCAAGAAAGCTTCTTCTCTCCAGACTAAAAAATTGTCTTCTCAAAATCAAAAAAGGAACACAAAAACCAAGAGAAAGAGAACAAGGTACTTTCACTTTATGTGATGCATATTATTTCTATTATGAGTTACTTTGGTATAACTTCTAAAATTTCTTGTACAGTTCAAACTCTAATGCCGAAGATGCACAGGAAAGCATAACAATATCGTCTAACAAGGCTCATACAGTGGTAATTTTTTTAGCAATAACTAATGTCCAGATGGCTTGGCTTTTATGTACCTTTTTCTTAGACCAACAACATTCTTTCAAATTTTATCATGTAATTTATAAGCAATTTCAAAGATATCCAGATGCTTATGTCTAGTTAGTCAATTTATGTACAAGAATTATTTAATGAGCATAAACAAAAATTGACAATATATCTTCAAATAGCAAAATATCTATCATAATCCACACACATTTCTTATGTAAGTCTATTTGATTTTTATTGATAATGGTGCAATGATACAAAAAGTGAGGCTTATTCAAATGAGATTTGACATATTATCTAGTCAAGATAGCTAAAGAGAAAGGTTCATTGACTAGATAGTGCACATTATAGAAGCCTATTTCTCTTCTTGTGTGTTGCTTAACTTAAGCTTCGATACACTTGAGAATACAATATCCCATTCTTGTTTTTCAATTTCAGAAATCATGTTGCCATCAATAGAAGGTGCCCAAGTATCTTCAAAGCTGTTTGTCTGAATCCAACACACGCTCTCAGGTGGGTTTGCAGAATCAAAGAAAAAAGGAGTACTATCTTTCTTTGTTTTTGAATTGTTCTTCTTATTTTTTCTTTTGGGGGTCTCAGATGGTGTAGCATCATTGCTACTCTCAATTTTTTCCTTCTTGCGCTTGGTTCCAGTTTCCAAGAAATGAAGCACCTCATTCTTTGATCGAAATTTAGCTCCAGAAACTGGTTCATAATAATACTTATCAACCATTCCGGCAGTGATGCCCGAGGTGCGAAGTTTTGATTCGATCTTCCAATTCTCCGGCAACCAGCTTGGCCACTCTTTCACAGGCATAACCGTCTCAGCTGTTGGTGCCACCTTCTGCATATCCAAAGTACTCTCCATCTGTGTTGGAGTTAAATTGCATATGTTTCCATCATTTGTTGTTGTTTCAGAGTGAAACAATGAATCTGATGGTAAAGAGCCATTGAGAGGATCGCTCCCAGTAAGAATTACTGGTGAGACTGGTGGGATGGATGAGTCGGCGGCGTCAGTCATCATAGGGTTACTGGTGGGGGGGAATGAGTTGAAAGAACCTATTCAGGCATTTGGTTTAAGTGGTTTACTTAAAGGGTCCTATTTATAGTGAAGCATCATGTGAATTAAAGAAATTTGGTCAATGCAATTAATTTTTTTTCCATATTTATAGTGAAGTATCATGTGAATTAGAGAAATTTGGTCAATGCAATTAATTTGTTTTCCATTATTAAGTATATAAGCATATTTTACTTTATTTATCCTTATTGTTTAGAAAATACAATAAATCTGGTCAATTTGAGTTGCGCTTCTTACAAAAATTACTTTATTTTGTAATTTTTCTTTTCTTTACTTCCTATAATCATAGACTTTTTTTATCAAAAGAAATCTTAATTAAAGAAATTTGGTCAATGCAATTTATTTTCTTTTCATTATTAGGTAAATATCTATTCTACTTAATTTAGTCTTCCTTTTTTAGAAATACAATTAATCTAGTCACCTTCAATTGAATTTCTTACTAAATTTGTTTTATTTTATACTTTTTATTTTCTCTTCTCCTAAAATCATAAATTATATTTCTACTATATAATAAGTGAAACCTTTGGTACCACAAAATACATTTAAGTAAAAACAATATGGATGTATCACTTGTTTCTATATATAAATCACCTGTCTGACTTCACTATTTTGTCTGTCTGTAAAATTATTGTTCATGATGCAATGATACAAAAAGTGAAGCCAATTTTGATGAGATTTGACAGATTATCTAGTCAAAATAGCAAAAGAGAAAAGCTCATGCGATTTCGGCAGTTTTCTGTAGGTGTTAGGCCACGGATTCTGGCGCTGCATGGAGCTCCGACGTAAAATTTCTAAAATATCATACGAGTGGGTCCGCAATGAGCTCGGCAAGAGGCCCAAGTGGCTTGACGGTGTTGGCAGAGGCCTGGTAGGATTTTATAGGCCAAGGAATAGGAAACAAGCCATTTTGACAGTTTTCTGTGGGTGTTAGCCCACGGATTCTGGCGCTGTATAGGGACTCGGAGGAACATTCTTAAAAAATCATACGAGTGCGTCCGCAATGAGCCCGACAAGTGGCTAGGTGGCCCGGCGACGTTCGTGAGTCCAGGTTGCATTTTATGGGCCAAGGAATAGGAAACATGCGATTTAAGTAGTTTTCTGTGGGTGTTAGGCCACAGATTTTGGTGCTGCATGGGGCTCCAGTACAACATTCCCTAAAAAATCATAGGAGTAGGTCCGAAATGAGCCCTGCAAGAGGCCCAAATGGCACCACGATGTTGGTGGGTGTCACGACCCGACCCCGGGGTCGTGACTAGTGCCGGTTAGGCACTAATCCGAATACCAAATCACAATGGTCACCTTAAGGGCTTATCAATCCTACAGAAAATCTGGCAGAGTTTCCTTTGTTTTACTGACTAAACCACCTGCACGGAAACTCAGCCAACACCCAGCAACAGATACATATCTATATACAATAACATCAACAACACAAAAGCGGGCCGACAAGGTCTCCGCTGCGGTCCTGCCGCCTAATAACATCCAAA
>JAPFFP010047898.1:0-10120 GCA_026153255.1 Solanum medicagineum
CAATAAAAATTATACTATATAGTGTAATTTTTAATAGAAAAATATGAAAAAGTATTATAAAAATAAGGAGTGAAGGTCTTGAATATTATTATATATTATATTAAAAATAATGTAAATTTATATACAAAATAAGGTATACAAAGTGATAAAGGGAAGTGTGCATTTGTTATTTTATAAATTTATCCCATGACAATTTGTCATGGGATTATTATGCCATCCCGGGATAAGTTAACCCGGGACTATTTTTTAGTCCTGGGATAAGTTATCCCTTCTAAGCCAACCACAGACATTTAAGGGGGGATAAAATTTTATCCCAGGATTATTTTCATTTATCCCTTACACCAAACGACCCGTTAGGGTTTGTACTTGGAGAACTCAACACTTGGGAGAGAAGAATGTGAGAAAACACTTGTGGATAAATTTGATCTTCAATCTTGTCATTCTCATCAATCTTGGATTTGCTTGATTTTAATTCAATTGTTTAAGTGTTTAATTATGTTTTTCTCAATTTATAGTTTCTTCATCTACACATAGCATGAGTAGCTAAATCCACAACTAGAGTTGTGGGAACCATGAAGAACTAACAAAGTAAACCCAAATAATTTACAATTCTTGGATTGGGTATATGCATTTATTAATCAATTCTCCTCATTTTGCATGTTTTCAGTGGTGGCCAACATCAGAACTCCCCTAGTTTTACTGACTGGACCAAGGTTGTAATGAATAATAAAATAGATTGATTAACAGGATTTGATTGATGTGTTCTCGTCTAATCAACCGAATTGGACCAAGGGGAGGCTGTACTAGGACTTATTGGTAAAGGTTAGTTTTGCACACTATGGAGATGGACCAAGTCGCATAGTGAAATTCGCCTCTCATCTTTGACAAAAGGGCTTGGTGAACTTAAATTGTCGTCTTGCATGTTTTTCACTAGACAAGAATTGGGTTATTTGGTGATACAAAGCTGGGTAATCATGGGGAACACTATACCCTAGTTTCTCTCAATTATTGATTATCGCTCGTGATGGTTAGTTTGGTTTATTTTCTTATTGATTATTGCAAACCCCCTCCCTTTTTGGGGAATTTAGTTGGTTAACTACTTGGATTGGTTATTGGTGAATTTGTCTTGAGTCTACGTATTCCCTATGGGTTCGACCCTAACCTTAGTTAGGTTAGGACCATTTTATCCTCTAAAAGGGATGTGTAACTTGGGCGACATAAGGATTTTGGCGTCGTTGCCCGGGAATACGACTAGATTTAGGTTGATTCATTATGTAAATCGAGTGTTAATCTTTAGTTTCCTTTATTTTGCTTTTGTTTTTATTTTTGTTTCTTTGAGGGTGTACAAGTAGTGTATGCCCAACTATCAGACTCAAGGAAATCCCTTAACTTCACTTAATCTAGAGATACACCGAACTATAAGAAGAATGGCCCAAGAAAATGCCAACAATGCGGCTAATGAAGCCTTGAACCGGGATAATGATGATGATGATGATAGGAATGACAACCACCTCCCATCCACAGCGTCAGGAGTTCAATGCCAATGCTTACCTCTGGAATCAAAACAGGTTGAACCCCATGGTTATGGATGTGACTGGAGCCATTGTGTTGCCACCTCTACCGGCAGACACAAAGTTCACAGTCTCGAGTAGGTTACTTCAAATACTATAGAACGTGGGCTATTTGCGGGGTTACCATCAGAGGACCACATAGCCACTTGCACAATGTGGCATTTGTTTATAAGAGTGTGATGGGGACATAGAATCTGTCAATGGATGCTGCTGAACTTTGTGTCTCCCATTGTCTCTCACGGACAATGCCGCATTATGGCTATCTGAGCTTCCATAGGGTTCGATCACCAAGTGGATAGAATTATAGAGGTCCTTCTTAGCAAGGTACATCATTAAACCAAACAGGCTCAAAGTGGTAGACCAGATCCACCATATTAAGCAATTCCCTAGTGATTCAATCCTTGCTACATGGGAGCTTTTCAAGATATGTTTGAGGAGTGCACTGGACCATGAGATTCTAAGGAATGTCCTAGTGGAGAATTTCTACTGAGTTGTAGATACTAATAGCCAAGCATGTGTTGGTACACTCTTGGGAGGTCTGTTCGTCGAACAACCATTCACAGAAATTTCTGAGCAACTGAACGTGGTAGCTAAGTTGAACCATCTGTGGGAGTCCAAGAATAGGCATCCAATAGATCATGCAAGCACTGTTGATATGAGTTTTGACCAAGCAAAAATAAATACTAGCATGCTGATTCAGAACAGAGCTAACAAAGCCATCGGACATTCAAGAAAGATATCATATGAAACATGGCGGCCATAATGATAACAGGATGAACAACCACTATGTACCCCCACACGATCATGATATGGGAGATGGAAAATCTAGAATCGAGGAGCTGCTTAACTAATTGCTAAGTAGGGTGGATGCCAAGATGAGACCTTGAGAGGGATTCAGATCAACATTGCCAAGATAAACTTTAAAGTTGACCAATACTCTATAATAATCAAATAGCTGAATTATCAGTCCAGAATTGTTTCAATGCAACTTGATCAAATTCAAAGAGGCATGATAACAAGTGCCAATTTTCTAGAGCGATAGAATACTAAGAGGCTCCAAATTGAAGCTATGTTTGGTGATAAAGGAGCACAAAAGCTTGAGGAAGTCTAAGTACTCAAGCTAGGTATGTCGTGTCGTGATAATAAATCAGGCGCTGCTTGGGAGGCAACCCAAGGTAAACCCTAGGGCTTAGGCACCCAGGTATATTTTTGACCCCCTATGTTCTATTTTTGCTCAACTTTGTACATTGGGGACAATGAACATCTTTTTAGATGGGATGTGGGTGCCTCATTGAAGTTTGAGTAGCTTATGGTCCATAACTACCACAATTTTTTATCCCGGAGTTTTCTTGCCTGTGTTCTTTTTCCCTGTGGATATTTAATTTCTATTGAACTCGCATGTTTAGGATGTTTAGATAATATTTATAGCATATAGTACTAATACTTGTGGCATATAACATGTTTTTATGTTTTTTTTTTTTGAAAAACGGTACACACCAAAAATTTTGGTTAGTATAGATAGTAACCATGCATGTTTAGGTGTTTGACAATATATATTCTGCTAAATAATGGTAAATTGAGATGTGAAGCAAGACCTATGAATCTTTTGCTGATAATGTCTGTAATGTCATGGGAGTGTGAGCTTATTTTGCTATATTCATGTATTTTATGCTAATACAAAACTTGCTCTGTTACTCTAAGTTAGATTGTAGATTGAATGGATTATGAAAGGATCTTAGGCTTTCTTCTTAAATGGTCCACTTTAGCCTAAAAATAACCAACCAAATGATGGTATATCCCTTGTTCCAATTATTTGAGCCTTACATGTACCAATTCTTTCAAAATACCAAATTAACCTAGCCTTATCTAGTGAAGAATCCGGAAATTGGCCCTAGTCTTTCCTTGAGCATTGTGAACCTTGACTGAGGCAAAAAGCTTAAGTTGAGGGTGGCTACGAAAAGTAGTCCTAGTTCAGAGGATAGATAATGCTATAAGCTTTGACTCACTTTTGACTCTTATTGTTTATGATATAAAGTGTCTCTTAGCCCCGGCTATCACTATTTATGATCTCTTGTTGATTATTTTATTGCTTCCGCGACCAACATTGTGTAATGATTTGCTAAGAGGCTTTCTTGGATTCCCTTCGGGTTCCCCTTATGTTGTGTCACATCTAGGCCCTAGACTTGGATCGTGACAGACTTTGTATCAGAGCACAAGGTTATTAGATCCTTAGAGTCTAACACACCGCGTCTATTATAGTCTTATTCATGGTTGTGTTATGCAACACAACTATGAGTTGGAGGCTATAAGATGTTTTAGAAAATGTTTCCCTTCTTCATGTTTTAAGTCGTGCTATAGAGTTGAAGTAAGTTTTCCCCTAACAATTGTTCTTTGCCATGCTAGTTGATCATGTCTAATACAACCAACTCATGGCGAGCTCCTAGATGCTCTCACCTTACTAGTTTAAGATATGGCCCATCAACTTAATCAACGGGTCCAAACCCCTCATGCTCCTACCTCAGGATCTAGAGTGAGGGACTTCGTGAAGATGAACTCACCCTATGGGTCAAAGGTGGATGAGGACCCACAAGAGTGTATTGATGAGATATCTAAGGTATTGGCTATCATGGGTGTTAGATCGGAAGATAAGGCGCAGTTGGCGTCTTACTAACCCAAGAGGGTAGCAGAAATATAGTTTACTCAATGGAAGTAAGGGAAGGGAAACAATAATGTGGTGCTATAGGAGGAGTTTAAGGCGATTATTCTTAATCGATTCTTCCCTCTCGAGCTTAGGAAGGCCAAGATGGTGGAGTTCATGAATTTGAAGTAATGATCAATGAGTGTTAGGGAGTACTCTCTGAAGTTCAACCAACTCTCTAAGTATGCTCCTCACTTGGTTGCTGACCCAAGGGCTAGATGAACAAGTTCGTGATGGGTGTCTACGATTTGATGAGTGAAGAATGCTGGCACGCTATGTTGATTAATGATATGGATTTGTCCCGCCTATGCCGAACAACTTGAGGGTGAGAAGCTTAGGTAGAAGAGGAGTGGAGAGTCCAAGAGGGCTTGGTTTGAGGATGACCGGTTCCAAGAAGGTATTGCTTTCCAAGGCTAAGGGTCTTCTAGTGCTCCAGAAAAGAGGTTTGCTATGGAAAGAATAGGTAGACCAAGGTTTCAAGGTGGCAATGGTGGATTGAGTTTTCCAAAATGCCCAAAATGTTGAAAGAATCATCATGGCAAATGCTTAAAGAAATCAAGTACGTGTTACGAGTATGGGAGAGTCAACTACAAGCTTATTAATTGCCCTTACATCGGAACAAGGGCAAAGGAGGCCGTCCTCAAGGTCAAGGTGGTCATGTGAATAAAGAGGACCAAGGTGGATATATTGATCAAGGAGGTGCTTCAAGACGTAATCATTTCTATACTCTTCAAATGGAGGCAAGGGGTGGATGAGGCGCCCAATGTTGCTACCGGTATGTCGAAGTTTCCATTTTGTTGCTAGTGGGCTTTATATGTGTTCCGGATTGTTATATGGACTTTTGGTGTCTATCCCATTTGTGAGTCTATTGTTGCTAGAAAGGTCTATGGAAATTGTTCTGTGGTCATATTGCATTTAGGTTTTGATTTATGATTGTGTTAGATTAGATATGGTGGATTTTGATGTTATTCTTGGGATGGATTGGTTACATGCATATTGTGTCTCCATTGGTTGTAGAATCTGTAGTGTCAAATCAAAATTCCAAGTTAAACCCGTCTTTGAGTGGTAGTGAAGGGGTAAGTTCATCTCTTATCTTAAGATACAATTGGTCTCTACGGGTTGCCTTTATCGTCTTGGAAGAGTTGGGGTGTTGAAATTAAGTTATTTCTATTGAGTTGATTCCTATGGTCAATGAGTCCTTGATGTCCTTTTCGATATTTTGAATTTGGGGTGGTGTCTCTTGGTTTGGCTTATGCATTGGTTGTGACTATAGGTCTCATGAATGGGGTCTTTAATCCCTACCTTGTTATGTTGTGGTGGTTCTTGGTAAAGATGTGTCATGTTCTTTCCGGAAGAGATGAAGAGTTTGTGAATCATTTGAGGGTGATGTTGTTATTTTCGAAGGAGGTGAGGTTGGATGAAGTGCAAAGGGTGGTGTGGTGGCTTTGATGGTTCCAAACATTCTTTGGTTGAAGAGGACTAGTTAAGCAAGGCCTTGATCCCCATCTTGATAGAGCTGGAGGTCTTAGTGAGGGATGGTAAGGCAAAGATTTTCTCCCAAGGGGGAGATGGTGTATTTAGATACTAAGGTAGGCTATAGGTGTTTGTATTGATGGTGTGGTTCACTTGGAAGTCCCACCCATAAAGGATGTGGTCCGCATGGCTAGAAAGAAAATTGCGTTTATGGTTTGAGCGTTCTTATAGAGTGTTGAGGTAGATTGGTAAGGTTGCATGCGAATGGGAATTGCCTATGGATATGGATATGGTTCGTCCAGTTTTTCGTGCTTCTAGGTTGAGGGGATGTGTTAGTGACTAAAGTGCTATAGGACTCTTTGGAGTTGTGGGTGTTGTGGAAGATAAGTTGGCTTAGGAGAAGGTCTTGGTGGGAATATTGGATGATTGGGTGGAAAGGTTGATTGATAAGGATGTAGTGTTCGTCAAGGCCATTTTTGGAAGAATCGTGTAGTCGATAGTGTCTCTTGGGGAGCCGGAGAGGGCATGGAGATGCAATATCCGTACCTCTTTCACTCTATTCAAGCCCAAGATAGCAACTGATACCTTGATGTGATTTCACATCCTATGTTCAGTCCTCATGTCATTGTTTGCATTCATGTCTAAGTTGACCAGTTCGTGATGATTTTACACTTATGTTGAGATTTTTGAGATGATGTTTAAGTGCATTATTGACTCCTTGTATGGGATGAAATTACCTTATTTGCATCTCTTGTATACGTTTTCTTTGGTATACGGGGACGGATGTTCCCAAGGGGGAGATATTGAAACAACCCCAAAAAGTACCCGAAAATGTACCTTGAAAATGCCCAAATTGTAATCTCGATTGAGGGTCAAATTGAGTGGGGAATGGGTCTAACCTCGATTTTGAGCAAACGATTCACAATTTCGATTTTCCAAGATTGCGAAAAACTGTGGCCATTCGTGCCCCTTGTGTGATCACCAAGGGCTTACCCATACGTAAATTTTGCACAGTTTTCATTGTCCAGTGCAAGGCTTTTGGGTCTTGAGAATAAGCCTGCTCATGCATGAAAATACCTATACTTACCCTTACTTCACCCTCATATCATTCCATCCCTAACACTTAGACAATATTTCATCTCTAAATTTCAAGTCCCAAAACTCAATCCGGATCTAAGGATTTCACTCAAAGCTTCAAGTCTCCATCTCCAATCTTCATTAAGGAATTCTCCAAAGTCAAGGTATGTGGGTTTCTTTCAACAGGTTCCTTTCAACCATGATGCCCAAGCTTCCTTTCACCTAAAATTGCATGATTTGAAGTTGATTTATTCATGGGTCTTACTTATTATGAATTTCACTGCACACTATGTTGGGGTTTCATGAAATTGTGATTGCTTTAGTATGTTTTGAGCTATGAATCTAAGGTATGATGTGAGATTTGATGAAGGGTTTTGATGTATATTATTTGAGGGTGTTATCAAGTAGAATTGATGGTTTTACAATGAATTTTCTTGCATGATTTTACTGTTGAATTGTATTGTTTTACACTAGCATTACAGACCTTTTAAGTATTTGATAAAATATCCGGTTATGATTTCTTGAGGAATTGAAGGTCCAATGCATGTCTTATGAGTTGAATGAGTTTATAATGATGGAAGCAATGTATATATATGTGATTCAATCATGTAAAGCACCTATGGTATTGCGAGTGAATTGTTGGACTCTCATGTTGTTATGTTCTTTGGAATCATTGATGAGTTATTGAGTCCTTATGCTAAGGTTTATGCTCTTGTGAATTGTGAAGCCTACTAGAAGTGGTTATGAACTATGTTATAAGCTTTACCCTCTAGTACAAGGCCAATTTTTACTTGTAGGAGTTATGAACTATGTTATCCTCCTTACCCTCATGTACGAATCAATGCTACTCACTTACTCATATCTACATGTAACTATGTTGTACTTTTACCCTCGTGTATGATTTGAGGTTATGCAATGTACACATATAAAGAGGTTATGAACTATGTGATACGTCTCAACCTCATATGCAATGTAAGCCTATGTATTATCTCATGCGCACATGTAGGGGTTATGACCTATGCTACCTTTTACCCTCATGTGCTATTCATTATCTCATGGACTAAAATTACCTACTATAAGGTTTATGATTCATGCTATATCACTCACCCTCTAGTACAAGGTATTTGGATGATCTAAGTATGTCTTATTATTATGTTAAACAAGTATACAAGTATGACTATTTTCAAGCATGTTTTACTCCAAGCATTGTTCATGCATGCCATGTTGCTAATGTACTATCTCTTGCTATGATTATGCATTTTGATTATATCAATCTCTGGTTGCATTGCATCTTACATACTTAATGCATTCCAATGTACTAACGTATACTCTATGCCTTTATGATATTACCATGTAGGAACCGGAGCCCCTATTGATTCTCCTCTTCGTCGCTAGATGGCTTGTTCAAGTTAGCTTTGGTGATTCTCTCATGTTAATGTTTTGATTATATCATGTATATTTGGGTTATATGTTGTCATTACTATGAGGGTGAGTCTGGTTGCTTGTCTTGGCCCCCGCTAAGTTCTATGGTTAGAGGTGTTGTTGGATTGTATAATGCTATAAGCTTTGATTCTCTTTACTCTTATTGTTTATGATATGAAAGATGTCTCTCAGCCTCGGATATCCCTATTTACAATCTCTTGTTGATTATTTTATTGCTTCCACGATCAAGGATGTGTAATAATGTGCTAAGAGGCTCGGTTGGGGTCCTTTGGGGTTCCCCTTGCATCGTGTCACATCTGGGCCCTAGGCTTGGGTCATGACAAATAAGGAAAAAGGTAGAATAAGGTGAACACGACAGAGTTGGCAGGGAAAAAGTGTAGAAAAATGCAGTTTCAAGGAGGGCCATTAGTTACTATTTTCCTAAAATATCATACCAAAGCCTCCTGAGCCTAGATTAAAAGCCTAGAAAGTCATAAAGTGTTCCTAGTCTAGTTAGTTGAAGGTCTGAGTCATGAGTATAGGGGAAATCCTATAGTATTAGTCATTATGCATGAATATCTTTTGTGAGAGTGAGTGTTTTTGCACAGTCCCAAGGTTAAACATGAAATCATCATTGAGTGTCTGATATGGGAGTTCTTTCTGTGAGAGAACTTGCATTGCATTGTTAGTGTTTGACTTGTTAAATGAATGTAGATTTTTTGACAACGCCTTGCTTATCATAGTTGTGTTGTCACATGCAACAGTTTGCGTTGGTTTGCTAAATATCTATCTGATCCTATTTTGAAAAGCTGGTGTGGGTTTGAGTTTGAATTGTATGTGATATATTCCATTTAGTTGAGGTCTGTGTGTTACTGCATTGTTTATATAGATTGAGTCATCACTTAAGGACAAAAAAACAATTTTAAGTTGAGGGTTGATGTGCTTTCAAAATACAATACTTCTGATGCTTAAAACTTAGGATTTTATGTGTTCTCAATGCGATATTTGTGGTTTTATGTGTTATTGTGTTTAGATTTGCAAGACTACAAGTTTGCTATGATTTGGGACAAAATTACAGAAGTTGCTGATTTTTGATGATTTACGAGACCCTCTACAGATCGTGTAGAGCATTTTACGAGTCGTAGAGGATATCTCGTGACATATTCTAGTGAGGGATGATTTACGAAGATCAGCTCAACCAGACATGTATCTGAGTCTTAGAGCATTCTACAAGTCGTAGAGATAGGTTTCGTGAAGAGTTCTAGTGAGGGATAATTTAATGAAGTTGAAACCTATGAGCATGTAGTATAAGTCGTGGATTAGTTTATAAGTCATAAAGTTGTGACATAGAAGAGAAGTCAAAAATCCCAGGAGATGATTACGAGCCCCCGACTACGAGCTATAGAAGACACTGCGAGTGGTAGAGACCTTTCGTGGAGTTTGTCGACAAGTTTTTATATTTTATTTCGGACTTAATTGTAATTACTATAATAGTGCTTTTAGGTTATTTTTTAAAGGAGGACGTCATTATTCAGAGTTTTAGGGTTTGTACTTGGAGAACTCAATACTTAGAGAGAAGATTGAGAAAAAACACTTGTGGGTTAATTTGATATTCAATCTTGTGATTCTCATCAATCTTGGATTTGCTTGATTTCAATTCAATTGTCTAAGTGTTTAATTATGTGTTCGAAATTCATAATTTCTTCATCTACAAGCAACACTAGTAGCTAAATCCATAATTAGGGTTGTAGGAACCAGGAAGATCTAACAAAGTAAACTCGAATAATTTACGATTCTTGGATTGGGTATATACATGTATTAATCAATTCTCTTCATTTTGTATGTTTTCTAGTGGTGGCCAACATTAGAACTCACCTAG
>JAPFFP010047899.1:0-10120 GCA_026153255.1 Solanum medicagineum
TCAAAGATCATTTCCAAGCCTCCATTCTTCCCAATCTCAATTCCAAGCAACTCTAGACCTAAGGTATGTGGTGTTGAGCCATTGGGCCCTTCCACCCATGGTTCCTAAACCCTCTCTTAATTAATATTGCATGATTTAAAGTTGATTTTACAAATGGGTTTGCCAGTAAGAACATGTCTATGAACTGTGTTAAAGCTATGTAAAGTTGTGACAGTTTTGCCATGTTTTGAGCTATAAATCTTGTATCTATTGTAAGATTTGATGAGGGGTTTTGATGTCAATGTATTGGGGGTGTTGAAAGTTGTTGATTGATGGTTTTACAATAGATTTTCTTGCATGATTTCATCTTTAAATTTCATGGTGTTTTACCCCCAATACACACCCCCAAAGTGTTTGATAATATGTCCGGTTGTGGTTTCTTGAGGAATTGAAGGTCCAAACCATGTCTTATTTATGAATGATGTTATGATGATGAAAGAAGAGTATGTACATGATGTTATGATTATGAAAGAGGAGTGCGTATATGATGTGATGATGATGATAAAAGGAAAGTATGTGTATGATATCTCTCTATATAGTGTTGGATTGACCATAGCCAATTAAGGGGTATGCCTCAATCACCATGGGAGGTAGGTGTGACCATCCTCTAACCTATCAAGGGGTTTGTACCTTGGTAACCTATAAAGGGGTTTGTACCTTGGCACCAGGGTGATGGGGCGGTATCATTACTAACCTATCAAAGGGTTTGTACCTTAGTAACCTATCAAGGGGTTTTTACCTTAGCACCAGGGTGATGGGGCAATATCATCACTAACCTATCAAGGGGTTTGTACCTTGGTAACCTATCAAGAGGTTCTTACCTTAGCACCTAGGCGATGGGGCGCATGATCACCAACCTACCAAGGGGTTCGTACCTTGGAAATCTAGCTTGGTCCTTTCTACACATATGCTATCCTATATAAGCATGAGTTACTTAAGCATGTTTTACTTAAGCATTTATCATACATGCAATATTGTTATATTATGTCTATTGCCTATTGTTATGCATTTTGATTATGATGCGTATCTCTTGTTGCACTGTAGCCTACATACTTAGTACATTCAAACGTACTAACACATACTCTATGCCTCCATGATATTACCATGTAGGAACCAAAGGTCCATTTGGTCATCATCCTCCTCCACATGGCTAGTGGTATCCATTCACAGTATTTGGTGAGTCCTAATATGCCATGGCAATATCTATGTTCTTAAGCTATGCATTAATGATATCCTTTTTTTTGGTATGCTTTTACTATGAGGGTGAGCCCAATTGCTTGTCTTGGTCCCCATTAAGTCTTATGTTAGAGGTGTTGTTGGGCAAGTTATGTATTATGCTTTAGTTTTGATTTATTTATGATATTCAAGCTATTTAAATATGAGTCTCTTCCGTAGTCCCAATTCCCCTTATTTTTGTTTCTTACATTATTTTGCATTATTTCCGCGACCACGGATGTGTAATGACATGCTACGAGGCTTGTATTCGGGGTTCCTTTGGGTTCCCCATTTTTCGGTCATGTCTAGGCCCTAGGGTTAGGTCGTGACATATCAGAATCTTTAATCCCGGGTCCAAGTTGATAGATAAGGAAATGATTGATAAAGGCATGCACACAGCTGAAAAAGCAGCACAACAAGTAACAAGGAAGGTAATATTCTGAGTTCTCAAGTAGATTTTAGAGGATTGATAATGGATTGACAGAAAAGATTACGGAAACAGAGAGACATAAGTTGAATCAATCGATGAAATGGTTGGATCTTCGCCACCGAAAAGGGTATAGGTTCAATCTTTAGCCACAAAAGAAAAATGGGGATGGATGAAAATGACATAATCAAAATTGTACGTTGGAAAGTTTGACCCATAAAAGGACATCACTTAGCACCACAAGCTTGAGAAGATATAGCCTCCATACCCATAGCAAGGACAAAAAGAACAGAGTAGCTATGCCAATAGCTAAAGATCCACCATCAAATGAATGACATTGATGATCACAAACCTTGTTGGTAAGAGATCGATTCTCCAAGTTATAATCCCCTCTCTGTTTTTCCTAACCCTAGCCCAAATCCAAAACTTCTTCTTTTGAAAACACTTCGTTAGGTCTAATTAACTCATTATAATTTTTTCACTTTTTTTCTTCTTTTTTGAGATATATGATTGAACTAGTGATCTTTTAGAAACTCTCTCTCTACCTTTACGAGGTAAGGGTAAGGTTTGTGTATGCTATACACTCTCCAGACCCTACTTTATGAAATTATACTAGGTTTTTTGTTGTTGTTATTGTATTAGTCTTGAGATGGATATGATCACAGAGTGATGTTATAGAAATATATTTGAAGACATTATCATGTAGAGTGATTGATACATCTTTGACCAAGACTTATGTTATCACAATTGTTGCGGTGAAAAAAGGAAGATAATTATATGATAAACCCAGTGAGTGAAGTGAGGATCAATTTATAGAGATTCAAACTTAATCTTTAACATCTATCAAATAAATAATCTAATATGTGAGATTTCTTTTTCATTAGATATTAATTGTAGACTTTACATTGACAAGGTCACACATAAAATAATAAGATTATAACATTAATTATAGAACAAGTAAATTTTGACATTCAATTTCTATCTCAATATAGGCCTAATTACTAAATTGAAATATTATTTTAAAAATTTTATTTATAATTTAAACATGTGCTCTTTTAAGTTTTATTTAAAATTTATTTCTCTTATTTTCTTCTTTAATTTTATATCATAATTAACTCATTGTATTTTTTTCACTATATTTTCCTTTTTCTTCATTTTTGAGATAGATGATTGAGTCGATGATTGCTTGGAAACAATCTTTCTACATTTACGAGGTAATGGTAATGTTTGTGTATGCTATACCTCTCCAGACCTTACTTTATGAAATTATACTGGATTTATTGTTGTTTTTGTAGTATTTGTCATGAGTTGGATATGACTATAGAGAGTTGTTATAGAAATGTACCCGAAGACATTATTGGGAAGAGTGATTGATACCTCCTTGTCCAAGCCTTATGTTATGACAATTGTCACGACAGAAAAGTAAAGAGAATTATATGATAAGAATAGTGAGTGAAGGATGTTAAAGTCTTAAAACATCAGCCTACTTTCTTTAGTTTGACAAAGTGTTGCAGTACCCATTTTCTAGTTGTTAGTTGTTACTTTATTATTTAATTAAGTCGTATATTTGTGTACTAGTGCAGAGTTTGTTTCCTAGAGTTTAGGGGATGTGGTTTAGTGGAACTATACATATGATTCTTGTAATCTTATAAAAAGGCCAATTAACGTATGAAAAAGTGTCCAAAAAAAAATCTCTCTCTGCAAACATCTTTTTCAACTTTCTCTTCTCTGTTTTTCTTTCTTGTTATTTGTTCTTCTCCATTACAAGCTTCCTGTATGTTGAGCTCTACATTTGGTATCTGAGCAACCACAATGAATGATTTTCAATTAGTTGGTGAAGTCAAAAAGCTGAATAACCAATATTATAATACATGGCCAACATGTATATTGTCTTATATGCAAGGCCAAAATCTATGGGACTGTCAACGGAAGTTAAATTAGACAACCAGTGGAAGAGGATGCAAATAGCATGGTGCAGAAGTGGGAAGATCAAAGCAGGAAAAGCAATGTTTGCGCTCAAAACAACAATTATGGGAATGTGTAGGAGCATGTTCATGATTCTAGAACTCCTAAAGAAGCATGGGACATATTTGCGACATTTTTCTCAAAGAAAAACGATGCAAGGCTGCAGCTTTTGGAGAATGAGTTATTATCAATAAAGCAACGTGATATGACAATTGCCACTTACTTCCATAGAGTCAAAAGGATATGTCGTGAAATTTTAGATTTGAATTCAATGGACCAATTAGGGAATTAAACTTGTCACACTTGCTACATTTTTCTCAAAGAAAAACGATGCAACGCTGCAGCTTTTGGAGAATGAGTTATTATCAATAGAGCAACGTGATATGACAATTGCCACTTACTTCCATAGAGTCAAGAGTATATGTTGTGAAATTTTAGATTTGAATTTAACGGCGCCAATTAGGGAATTAAACCTGTCACGTCCCGTGAGGGTACCCTTGGCATGGTCGGCACATGAAGAACCATTTTTGATCCCCCAAGAGAACCACTTGGTCTCATCGTCACATCAACTCAGCAGCAGAGGAAAATAGTTAAATAAAATAGAACATTACATGGTAAACATAACTCTAATAGAATATCATTTCCAATGAATAAATTTGAAAATAAGTGATACTCAACAAATCCTCTACTCAATGTCTATGAAGCCTCTAATTAACAATCTAGATGGTAACATGACAGGTCATGGATACCCCAAATCAGAGAAATAAAATAATACTGAATTGAAATCAAGGAAAAAAGGCTCCTTTGTAAAGAATGGAGGGGCGCACGAACTCTTGAAATGCACGAAACTAGACCTAAACAATACGCAGGCTGAAGTCCTTTATCAACATATCTACATCATAAAATGATGCAGGTCCAAATGGACATTAGTACATGGAATATATGGGTATCTAAAATAGCTCAACAAAGTAAATTCAACTCGCTCACCTCAATTTGAATGACTCACACTCAACTAAATTGATAAGCAAGTTTTAAAGAAATCATGCTTTTAAAATAGACTCAGTAGTATTAACTCAGTTTAAAAATATCATGCTCAATCAGTACTTGCTTGAGTTTCCCTAATATCCAATCCTATAACCTTTAGTTTGGTGATTCACAATGAAGGCGATGTTGTTTCCACGCCCGTCCTAAACTTGCCAAAGTAATAGACGATCAACTCTCTCATAGATCCACAGTCAATGTCCATCTTTTGGGACAAAAGTCATTAGAATGTGTTGTATGACTATCATAAACTAGCAATGTAGTTATGTGGGTTAGAGTAGTCATTTACTCTGAAACGACCGCAAAACATATGCGAAAATGTACCTCGGAATTGCCCAAAATCATAATTTCCATATACCTTCAAATTCATGCATGATAGAAAATCCGACTTCACATTCTTATTTAGGTGGCAAAATTGAGTGGGAAATAGGACTAAAACTGATTTTAAAGGAACCATATCAAAATTCAAAAATCTCAAAAATGCGATTTCTAGTGAGCATTCCGCCCCTTGAGCAACGCACCAAGGGAGCGCCATAGTGTTAAAGATGTGCCAGATTTCTACTTTGGTCCAAGGCTTTTGGATCTTTGGCCTAAGCCTTCCCATACGTGAAAATACCTATAATTAGCCATGTTTCACCTTCTTATCATTCAAATATTCCCCAATACTCTCTCAAACCCTTCGACTAATATTTTCTCAAAATTGAAGTGTCCAAATCACTTCCGGATCTTGAGGAATTCATCCAAGCTTCAAGTCTCCATTCAAATCTTCTTCAAGGAATTCTCTAAAGTCAGGGTATGTGGATTTCAACCATCGAGTCCTTTCATCCAGGTGCCCAAGCTTCCCTTTTACCTAAAATACATGTTTCTAAGTTGATGTTACATATGGGATTTCTATTATTGAATTTCACTATGAACTATATTGGGGTTTTGTAAAAATATGACTATTTATGCATGTTTTGAGCTATCAATCTTAGATTTTTCTTGAGATTTGATGAAGAGTTTTGATGTATATTGTATGATGGTGTTACCAAGTATTGGTGGGATGATTTACTTCAATATTTATTGCATGAATTCACTCTTCAATTATATGGTTTTACACTAGCATTGCACACCCACCAAGTATTTGATAAAATGTCCAGTTGTGGTTTCTTGAAAAATTGACGGTCCTATTGTTTCTTCTCCATGTGGCTAGATGGTTTGTTTGAGTTAACTTTTTGTGAGTCCTCAAGTTTGGAGACAATATCTATCTTCTCTCATGCTTAAGTTTAAACTACATCTTATATATTTAGATTACCTAGTGTCCTTATTATGAGGGTGAGCTAGGTTGCTTTTCTTGGCCCCCACTCAATTCTATGTTTAGAGGTGTTGTTGGACAAGTATGTAATGATACTATGTGCTTTGAATCCCTTTGACTCTTTGATGTTTTAGAGTATGAAAGATGTCCCTTAGCCTCATGTTCCATTTTTACTATCTCTTGTTGTTGTTTTATCTCTCCCCTGACCAAGGATGTGTAATGATATGTTAAGAGGCTTGCTTGGGGTCCCTTCGGGTTGCCCATTTATCATGTCACGTCTAGGCCCTAGTCTTAGGTTGTGACAAACTTGGTATCAAATCACTAGGTTCTTAATGGTATTCGAAGTCCAACACCCCGCATCGGTTCGAGTCCTATTAATGGTTGTGAAGCGTGTCACGACTATGAATAGGAGGCTATGAGGCGTTCTAGAAAATATTTCACTTCTTCTTAATCTATGTCATGCAATAGAGTTAGCTCCCCTAGGGCTTATTTGTAATCCTTGACCATCACATATCATGGTATGTCTCGAGCTACTCAGAACAGTGATATATCAAATGTGGAGGTTCGTGATGCTCTATGGGTATTGGCCAATGCGATGACTAAATTAACATCTCAATTCAATCAAGGAATGAGAGCCACATGACTTCGAATGGTAAGAGGAGGGGTAGTGAGGCCAAGAGGGCCCATGTTAGGGGTAAGTTCCAAAGTCCCAAATGTAGAGATGGTGATTGTTTGGTGCGTTATGCTAGGTGCCCAAGATATGGATGAGGCCATGATGGCCTATGCTTGAGAGGCAATAATACTTGTTATGGTTGTGGAGAGTTGGGTCATAAGGTAAATGATTGTCCTCATAAACCCAATAAGGGTAAGGGAGGTGATGAGAGGTTGGCTATTGTTGGGGTGCTTAACTCAAAGTGGCAAGATGGCTATGAAGGAGATATAATCCTAAGTGTCCAAGGTGTGGAAGGTACCATGGTATCCCATGCTTGAGGAAGACTAATTGTTGTTATGGTTGTGGTGAAGTGGGTCACAAGCTAGTTGATTGCCCATATGCTTGAAGGAGGTGTATGAAACGACTCCAAAAATTGCCTGAAAATGTGCCTCAAAAGTGCCCGGTATGTTCATTTCCATATATCTCAAAATTCGTACGTGATATCAAAAATTTGACTTCATATTCTTGTTTAGGGGATCGAATTGAGTGGGAAATAGGTCTAACCCTGATTTAAGAGCAACTATAGCAAAGTTCGAAAATCACAAAAATGCAATTTTCGTGAGGTTTCCGCGCTCGTGGCGCGATGCGCCAAAGGCGCGCCTCAATTTATTTTTGTGCCAGCTTTTCAAGTCCAGTCTAAGGCTTTTAGGTCTTGGGCCTAAGTGTTCCCATCCATGAAAATGCCTATATCCTTATTTCACGCTTATATCATTCAAGACATTCCCAAATATTCACACGAACACTTAGCCAATATTTCATCTCCTAAATTCAAGTCTCAAAACTCATTCGGATTTCATGTTATCATTCAAGTTTAAAGTCTTCATCCCCAATCTTCTTCAAGGATTCTCCAAAGTCATGGTATGTGGGCTTCTTTCATGTGTTCCTTTCACACATGATACCCAAGCTCTCTTTTAGCCTAAATTGCATGATTTAAAGTTGATTTGCTAATGGGTTCTATCTATTATGAATTTCACTAGACACTATGCTGGGGTTTCATGAATGTATGATTGTTTTAGCACGTTTTAAGTTACGAATCTAAGGTCTATTGTGAGATTTGATGAAGGGTGATGATGTATATCGCTTGAGGGTATTACCAAGTATCTATTGATGGTTTTAAAATGAATTTTCTTGCATGATTTCACTCTTGAATTGCATGGATTATACACTAGTATGTCGAGGGATTTGTACCTTAATAACCATGTCGAGGGGTTTGTACCTTGGTCACCAAGGGTGGTAGGGTGTAAAGATCTGCCAATTAATTGATGGGGTTGGTACCTCAATCACCAAGGGTGGTAGGGTGCAATGTTCTACCAATATGATAGTGGTCTATTCTTGCACATGTATTATGTTCTATATAAGCATGATTTACTATATAGCATCTCACATACATGTCATATTGTATTTGCTACTCATTGCCTATACTTATGCATTTCGATTATGTTACTTATCTCGTATTGCGTTGCATCCCACAAACTTAGTACATTCAAACGTACTAATGCATACTCTATGACTACATGATGTCATCATGTAGGAATCGGAGCCCTGCTTGATCATCCTCCTCCACGTGGGTATGACGACTTATCTCAAGCTTATTGGTGAGACCTCCATTCTGGGGACGTTGCTTATTGTGTCATGCTATGTTCTAAGACTGCCTTTTTTTGTAAATGCTGACTATGAGGTTGTGCCTAGTAACTTGTCCTGGCCCCCGCTCTTATCAATGTAGTAGAGGTGTTATTGGACATGTCATGTGTAATGCTATGAGCTTTGACTCTCTCTTGACTCTTGATGTTTATGATATGGAAGTTGTCCCTTAGTATCGTTGTCCCTATTTCATTCTATAATTATTGTATTTTACTTGCTTCTGCGACCAAGAATGTGTAATGATATGTTAAGAGCCTTGCTTGGAGTCCCTTCAGGTTCCCCTCGCGTCGTGTCACGTCTAGGCCCTAGGCTTCGGTCGTGACAAACTTGGTATCACAGCACTAGGTTGGTAGATCCTCGGAATCCAACACACAATATCGATTAGAGTCTTGTTCATGGTTGTGTTGTGCACCACAACTATAAGCAAGAGGCTATGAGGCGTTTACGAAATGTTTCCTTTCTTCTTAATCAATGCCGTGCTATAGAAGTTGAGGTAAGGTTTTACCCCATAACGATTATCCTTTCTATGTTAGATCATGCGAAACATGAGAGGGAGAAGAGCTCGCACAATCGAGGGCAACCGACTAATGGAGAGCTTCAGGATGCTCTCACTTTGCTTGCAAAAGTTGTGGCTAACCAAGACAACCAAGGGGCCCAAGCCCCTCATGCTCATACATCGGCTACTCGGGTGAGGGATTTCATGAGGATGAATCACTCGGAATTCTATGGGTCAAAGGTGAATGAGGACCCTCAAGAATTCATTGATCTGGTTTACAAGATTTTGGCTATCATGGGTGTGAGGTCGGAGGATAAGGCAGAGTTGGTGGCCTACCAACTCAAGGGGATAGCAAAAATATTGTACATTCAATGGAAAGAGGAGAAGGGGGTCGATAATGTGGTACTTTGGGAAGAGTTTAAGGTGGCTTTTCTTAATCGATTCTTTCCTCTTGATCCTAGGGAAGCCAAATTGATGGAATTTATTAATTTAAGACAAGGGTCTATGAGTGGGAGGGAGTATTCCCTCAAGTTCAACAAACATTCAAAATATGCTCCACATTTGGTGGCCGACTCAAGGTCTATGATGAACAGATTTGTGATGGGTGTTTTTGCCATGGTGAGTCAGAGTGCCGATTCGCCATGTTGATTAGTGACATGCACTTGTCCCATTTGATGACCTATGCCAAACAAATGGAGGAGGACAAGTTAAGGAAGAGGAGGAGTCATGAAGCTAAGAGCCCCCACTTTGAGGGAAAGTTCCTAAGTCGAAGGGCTGTCTAGTTCCACCATGGCCAAGGGCCTTCTCATGCTTAAATAGGGGATTTGCCAATGACTTCACAAGAAACCAAGGTGTCGGTGTTGCGGTTCCTAATGATGTGTGCCC
Source organism: Solanum medicagineum (assembly GCA_026153255.1). NCBI lineage: Eukaryota > Viridiplantae > Streptophyta > Magnoliopsida > Solanales > Solanaceae > Solanum > Solanum medicagineum. The sequence continues at coordinate 9,716 of JAPFFP010047899.1, forward strand.
AAAATGTGGTAAGGGTCAAATGGGCCCATGCTTGATAGACACTAATGCATTTTATGGTTGTGGAGAAGTGGGTCACAAAAAGGTTTATTTCCCTCATGATCGCAACAAGGGTAAGGATGTTCGTCCTCAAGACCGGGGTGCCAATGCGGTTCCTTTGGGTAGAGGTGGCCGACAAGATGGTGCCCCAAGGCACAATCGGTTTTATGCTTTGCATGGAAGGCAAGGGGTTGATGAGGTGCCCAACAATGTTATTGGTATGTTGAAAATATTTGATTTTGATGTGTATGCATTGATTGATCCGGGTGTGACTCTTTCTTTTGTTACCCCCTTTGTTGCCAAAAAGTTTCATGTTGAACCTGACTTATTGTATGAGTCATACGAGATATCTACTCTTATTGGTGCATC
>JAPFFP010047900.1:0-10119 GCA_026153255.1 Solanum medicagineum
TATAATTAAGGAAAAATCCCTATAATTAAGGAATCCCTATAATTAAGGAATCCCTATAATTAAGGATTCTAACAGAAACAATGATTATAGTGATTTTGAGTGGAATAACAAATAATGGGGCCTCGGATTGGGAGTTTCAGAGAGGCAAAACCATGCCCATTATGCAATAATGGCGTCAGTAGTTGCCTGGCTACTAACCGTTGGTAATTTGACATTAGTACGATTAAACAAATTTGTTATAAATTGAAATACAAAAGTTAATAATAGGCGCATTATATTACATAAACATCATTAGATTTGTGATGTTCGGAGGAATTAAGATCTAATCCTACACTTGATATTTAGGACTTTATTATAGATTTAGTATTGTTAGTTTTAAAAACCTTATTATGATTATTTATTCAATTAGATTGTGGTGTTATGAATTCTATTCGGAAGGTGAAGGCTCAAATGCTTGATTGATCGTGACTTTGGCTAATACAAGTGAATTTCTCAATCTTTGTTAAGTATATAGAATCTTGTGCTTCTTTGTGTAAGGTGTTGAGAATAATTTTAAAAGATTCATTGAGTTAATGTTGATGTTGTATCAAATCTATGTTGTTGTGAATTGTGCATTGTATTAAAATTGGTCATCTCCTCATAGTGTGTTTAAACATACCTATTTCCATTGATTTTGTGACAAATGTTATGTGAACTGAGAAAGAATAAGAATTAAAGAGGATGTACCATTTCGAGGGACGAGTTCGCATGCCACAACGGATACTATAATTCGAGGGTCGTGTCGCACGCCGCGACGGATATTATGATTCGAGGTCCTGTCGTACACCGCGATGGATACATGGACTAAAAGTCCCCTATGGATCCCGGATTGAAAGACAATGGGTGTTTATCACTAGGCTAGACACGCATTATTATACCTGACGTTATTGTATTGCATTGCACACCTTCATCATTTATGAACTTGTGAGTGCCTTTTTGTGAAACTTATGATGGATGTACTTGAACCTTTATGTTGTTTATCTATTATTGAGCTATACGATATGTACTTTGTGAACTGTTAGGTTGGGCTGATTTTATGCAAGTTGTAGTGGTGGAGGTTCAGTTGGAGCGTTAGGAGTACCAATATTCTATATTACTTGATTTTGTGTTTAGTAGTTCACTTGCTGGTACCGTGTTTTGATACTCACTCCTTGCTATTACATTTTTGTAGGTTACGAGCCCGGATCTTCATGATATCCTCTATTCTTCTTTGTTTGAAGCTTCTTGTGGAAATTATGTGAGGTAGTTGTTTGCCATCCTAACGGACTTCTCATTCCTATTTATGATTTTGTTCTACTTTAGAGACAATATCATTTGAGACTTGTATTTTCTTTCGAATCTACTGTAATACATTAAGAGACTTGTGCACGTGACAACCAGGTTTTGGAGATTTTAATTAAGTTGGCTTAGTTATGAGCATCATTGACTGTTAATAATCTTTTGACCTTATTTTAATTTCATACTTTATCTTCATAATTAGGTTTAGGTTGACTTGTCTTGTGAGATAAGACGAGTATTATCACGTCCACATTTGGATCGTGAAACTTTTCTTGATGGTTGTATAAATGAATGACCTTTTTATTTATACTGCTCACTAAGGGTCAAAGTGAAAATAATGATTGATTTATAAGTCTCTCCATATTTACAAGTTAGTCCATATTCTATAATACTCTATATTTCTAGAGTGTTCCAAGGGCTCTCAAGATTTATGTACAATGTCCGAGAGTCTTCCTTAAACCCCTCCTTGGCTCTAGATTCTTCTTCCTTTAAGATGGTGGCAGTCATGACATTCTTCCCTACCTAATGTGACGACGATCGCGGAGCACTACTACCGTAGGAACTCCCCTACTTTGTTTCTAAACCACCACAAGACTTTATACCATTCCCATGTGGCCTCCTCCGATGATTCCTCCTAATGGGTGTGGAACACGATAATGATTTTTTGTCTTTGTCTCTCTTAAAATTGGTTTCCAAGAATATTGACCTCTCCTCTCCTTGATCCCTTTCACAAGTTGTATAGTCAAAAGTTGAGCTTATCCTTCCAACTTTGACACCTTGACTAGGGCACCATACATGATCCTTTCTTGTTCCATGATCAAGAGTTGTTAGAGGTAGGGAACGATTATTATATGGCATTTGTGGAAGAACTCCTGCCCAAGAATTATATCAAAGATATCTAGAGGAGAGAGAATAAAGTTGGTTTTATCTTGCCACTTGCCCAACGTGATGTCTACTCCATGAGCAACTCCGCACTCAAGAGTCAATGGTGCAATAACTGTTCTAAGGTGGGCGTTGCTTGGACTGTAACTCAATCCCAACTTTGTCGCTATAGATTTTATCATAATAATGGCCTCTGCACCTGTGTCAACTATAGCACGAGTTGTTTGTCCATTGATCATGACGTCCATGTATTGCACACTATATTCTTTTGGCTTCTTTGATTGCTTAGTGCTAGCTCCATATAGTCCAATCACGCCTAATTGTGTTGTGCCCAAACCTTGCCCTGGTTCTTGCTATCTTTCTCCACCCATTCCTGTAATATAACATCAAGGTTCTTTAGTTCAGGCAGGTTGCGCTTTTCTCTCACCATCGCTTTGATGTCCAAACTTCTTGTTATTAGATTTATAGATGTCATGATTCTTGGGATATGGTTACTGATCCTTGCTTTTGCCACGATCTCGCCTACCTTGGTCATGACTACCTCGTGTCTTCCCATCTCTGTCTCTATCATGCTTGTCATGCCTAAAGTTCGTCAAAGCTTCAGCTTGTGTGATGGATTCATCGATGGTGCTAACCTGGCGGCTTTCTAGCTCCGTCTTGGCCTAATTTTGTAGCCCATCCATGAAGTGGAACAACGTGTCTTCTTCCAGAAAATACTGCTATCTAAAGTAACCTTGCAGGGGGGCTGTGTATAGCATTCTAAGATCTCAATATGTAAGGTTGAGAATCTGAAGCGTGAGGATAGTAAATTCTTTCACATATGCTCATATGCTTCCTATCTACTTCATCTTCCGGAACTTGCACTTTGCCTTATCAATGGCATCATTATTGGGGAAGAAGGCCTTCTTGAACCTTTTGAAACTGCTCCTTTGTATTGATGGTGCACCAGTCCCTCCCTTATCCTTGACTCCTTCGGCTGCCAACCACAACATAGCCATCTCGAAAGGTATAGTACGGTCATATTAGTCCTTGTTTCGTCACTCTTCACTTTGTTACACTTGAAGTAGTTCTCCAAGTGCCAAAGAAAATTTTCCACGTCTTGCGTGTCACGAGCGTCTTTGAACACAGGTGTCACGACCTAAGCCTAGGGCCTAGATGTGACACGGCGAATGGGGAACCCAAAGGAACCCCAAACAAGCCTCTTAACTTATCAGTACATATCATTGGTCGCAGAAGTAAGTAAAAGACATAAAGAGTAAGATTAAGGGGCAAAGAGGCTAAGGGGAAAGCTTGCATAACATCATAATCAAGAGACAAGGAGTCAAAGCTCATATCAAGATACATAACATTTCCAACAAACACCTCTAATACATATATAAGAGCAGCAGCCAAGACAAAGCAACCAAACTTACCCTTATAGTCAAAATAGACAATAAAGAAGAATGTCTCAATACATAATAAGAGCAACATAGACTAAGGTCCCCAAAGTGGAGGACTCACCAACTAGCTTGAGAGTAACGAACTAGCCTCATGGAGGAGGATGATCAACTTGGGCATCGGTTCCTACATGGTGATCACATGTAGGCAAAAGTATGCATTAGTACGTTTGAATGTACTAAGTATGTAGGATGCAATGCAACAAGAATTAGACATCATAGTCAAAATGCGTAACAATAGACAATATGCATAATATAACAATATGACATGTATGATCAATGCATAAGTAAAACATGTTTAAGTAGCTCATGCCCATATAAGATATCATATGTGTAGAAGAGACCAAGCTAGATTTCCAAAGTACAAACCCCTTGGTAGGTTAGTGATGATTTCACCCACTACCCTAGTGTGTGAGGTACAAACCCCTCATCTAGGTTAGTGGAAATCTCACCTACCACCCTGGTGTTTGAGATATTCACCCCTCAACTAGGTTACCCAGATCATACATGGTCTAAAGCAAAACTTTATATAGATTATATTATATGCATAAACTCATTTCATCATCATAATATCATTCATATCATATCTCATGCTTTGGACCTCCAACTCCTTAAGAAATCACATCCGGACATTTTATCAAACACTTAGAGGATATATAATGATAGTATAAAACCATAAAATATAGAGATGAAATCATGCAAGAAAATCCATTGTAAAACCATCAATCAACACCTTGCAACACCCCCAAGCAACATACATCAAACCCCTCCTCAAATCTTACAATAGATCAAAGATTTATAGCTAAAAACATAGCAAAACAATCACAATTTCACATAGCTTTAACATAGTATGCAGTGAATTTCATAATAAGCAAGACTCATTTGTAAATCAACTTGAAATCATGCAATTTGAGTAAAAGGAGGCTTGAGTATCATGGGTACAAGGAATCCATGAAAGAAACCCACATACCTTAGCTTGAAGATGAACTTGGTGAAGCTTGAAAATGGAGACTTGAAGCTTGAAGAAGAACCTTGAACGAAAACCTTAGCTTAAAATGAGGGTTTGAGACTCGAATTTGGGAGTAAAAATATGGCTAAGTGTTTTAGTGAGTATTGGGGAATGTTTAGGATGATATGAGAGTGAAATAAGGCTAAGTATAGGTAAAAATACAGTTGGGAACACTTAGGCCCAAGACCTAAAATCCTTGGACTGAGATAGAAATCACTGGCAACAAAATACACAGGTCCGTGTCTGGTCCGCGACGCGAATTCTGGATAAGAAAAAATACGAAAATTGAAATTACTAATCGTTTGCTCTTAAACCGGGGTTAGACCCTTTACCCCCTAATTTTGACCTCCTAAACAAGAATATGAAGTCAAATTTTTGATATCGTTTATGGATTTTGAGATATATGAAATTTAAAGTTTTGGGCATTTCGAGGCACATTTTCGGGCACTTTTTGGGGTCGTTTCAATATCTCTTCCTTGGGAACATTCGTCCCCGAAGTAAAAGAGACATACAAGAAAAGAGTAATCATGAACAAATTAGCCCCAACAAGAATGCAACATTACATATAAACACTATTTTCAAAATCTCAATATAAGTGTAAAAATTATCATTAATTTGTCAACTTAAATATGAATGCATATGAATGACAGAGGGGCTGAAATATAAGACTTGAAATCACATAGGAGCTTAGAGTTAGTACCTTAGACTTGAGTGGAGTGGAAGAGATAAGGATACCCCTTTTGTATGTCCGCCTCGGCCTCCTATGTAGCACTCTCAACTTGTTTGTTCCTCCAAAGGACCTTAATGAATGCCACCTCTTCGTTCCTCAATCTCTTCACTTGCCCATCCAAAATCTAAATCGGAGTCTCCTCATAAGTCAAGTTATCCTCACTAACACCCACATCATCAAGAGACACAATAACATTAGGATCACCAACACATTTTATCAACATAGAGACATGGAATACTGGATGAACCAAATTCAGTTCACTAGGCAACTTCAATTCATAAGCTACCTTACCAACACTCTTTAAGACCTCATAAGAACCAACATATCTTGGACTCAACTTCCCTTTTTTACCAAAATGGACCACACCTTTCATTGGAGAAACCTTTAAATAAGCCCAATCACCCACTTTGAATTCAAGGTCTCTTTTTCTCACATCGGCATAGGATTTTTGACGACTTTGGGCCGTTTTCAATCTCTCCCTAATCATCCTAACCTTCTCAAGAGCCTCCATAACCAAATCCGTTCCCAATAAAGCCACCTCTCTAACCTCAAAGCAACCAACCAGTGATCTACAATGTCTCCCACAAAGAGCATCAAAAGGAGACATACTGATGCTAGAGTGATAGCTATTGTTGTGGGCAAATTCAATCAAAGGAAGATGGTTATCCCAACTACCCCTCAACTCCAATACATATGCCCTAAGCATATCTTCAAGGGTTTGAATGGTTCTTTCGGCTTGGCCATCCGTTTGAGGATGGAAGGCTATACTAAGGTGAACTTTTATACCAAGACCCATTTGAAAAGACCTCCAAAAGTGTGAAGTGAATTATACACCACGATCCGATATGATGGACAAAGAAACCCCATGTAACCTCACTAACTCATGGATGTACAATCTTGCATACTCTTCAGCCGCATGTGTGGTCTTAACCGATAGAAAGTGGGCCGATTTCTTCATCTATCAACCACCACCCAAATGGAATCAAAAACTTTTCTAGTCTTGGGCAAGCCAACCACAAAATCCATATTAATCACCTCCCACTTCCAAGTGGGAATCTATATGTATTGAGTTAGGCCACCTGGCCTTTGATGTTCGGCTATGAGTTGTTGACAACTATGGCAACTGAAAATGAATTTGGCAATATCCATCTTCATGCCTCCCCACCAATACACATCCCTCAAGTCTCTATACATTTTGGTGGAACTGGGATGGATAAAACAAGAAGAATTGAGCCTCATCAAGGATCTTCTCCCTCAAACCATCCACACAAGACACACACAACCTACCTTGGTACATAAGGGCACCATCTCCCCCTTGGGAGAAAAACTCTACTATGCCCTCTTTCACCAAGGCCTTCAATTCAAGCAAGGAGGAGTCGAGATCTTGTTTTGCAATCACCTCATCAACCAATGAAGACTTAGACCCATCAACAACAACAACACCATCATCACCAACCTCTTCCAACCTAACCCCCAATCTAGCCAATTGATGCACCTCCCTAGCCATCTCTTTATCACCACCATTAACATGAGTTAGGCTAACCATAGACACCCTACTCAAAGCATCCACCACCACATTTGCTTTACCCGGATGATAGTGCACACTCATATCATAGTCTGTAAGAAGTTTTAACCATCTTCTTTGCCTCAAGTTAGGATCTTTTTGAGTGAAGACATATTGGAGGCTCTTTTGATCGGTGAACACATCAACATGCATCCCATACAAGTAGTGACGCCAAATCTTTAATGCAAACACAATGATGGCTAACTCTAGATCATGGGTAGGGTAGTTCCTTTCATGTACCTTGAGTTGTCTAGAAGCATAAGCTATGACCTTACCATTTTGCATCAATATACAACCCAAAGCAACCCGAGAAGCATTACAATACACCACAAATCCCTCAAGCCCATCCGGTAGTGATAATATAGGAGCGGACACAAGCTTGTCTTTCAATGTTTGGAAGCTCCTCTCACACTCATCGGTCCACATAAACTTAACCTTCTTTTGAGTCAATTTTGTCACAGGGAGAGCAATGGAGGAGAACCCATTCACAAACCTTCTACAATAACACGCTAAGCCCAAGAAGCTCCTAATATCTGACGGGGTCAATAGTCTAGGACAATTTCTAATCACATCGGTTTTCATAGGATCCACTTCTATACCATCCCCCGACACCACATGATGTAAAAATGCAACCTCCTTTAACCAAAATCCACACTTGTCATATTTGGCATACAACTTCTCCTCCCTTAATCTTTGCAACACAACCCTCAAATGCCCCATATGCTCCTCTCTACTATGTGAATAGATCAAAATATCATCAATGAAGACAACAACAAAGGAATCAAGGTAAGGTTTGAAGACCCTATTCATTAGGTCCATGAAGATGGTCGGTGCATTGGTCAATCCAAACGACATCACAACAAACTCATAATGCTCAGACCTAGTACGGAAGGCCGTCTGGGAACATCACACTCCCTTACTCTCACTTGATGATACCCGGACCAAAGAAAATCTTAGAGAAGAAGCTAGCCCCTTGCAATTAGTCAAACAAGTCATCAATCCTTGGAAGATGATATCTATTCTTGATGGTGACCTTATTGAGTTGTCGGTAGTCAATGCACATTCTAAGATCCATCCTTATTTTTCACAATACTGGAGCACCCCAAGGTTATTGGCTAGGTCTAATAAATTCCTTTTCCAACAAATCATTCAATTGTTCCTTTAACTCCTTCATCTCCGCTGGGGCCATACGGTAAGGGGGAATGGAGATAGGTTGAGTATTGGGGAGGAGGTCTATACCAAAATCTATTTTCCTTTCGGGAGAAACATCGGGAAGGTCATTTGGGAAGTCATCAAGAAACTCATTTACAATCGGAACTGACTCTATGGAAGGGACTTTGGAATCTTTAACCCTTGCTAGGTGGTAAAGAAACCCCTTAGAAATCAACTTACGGGTTTTCATGCAAGAAATGAATCTACCCTTGACCACCACATCTTGACTTTCCCACTCAAGGATGGGTTCATTAGGGAATTAAAACTTGACCCTATGGGTTCTAGAATCAATAAAAGCATAGTACGCATGCAACCAATCCATCCCAAGAATGACATCAAAATTCACCATGTCTAATTCAACAAGATCACAAGGCAACAACTTATGCAAAATGCAAATAGGACAATTTCTATAAACTCTTTTAGCAACAATGGAGGCACCAATAGGAGTAGACACTTCATATGACTCATGCAACAACTCAAGGTCAACATGGAACTTTTTAACAACAAAAGGGGTAGCAAAACAAAGGGTGGCACCCGGATCAATCAAAGCATATACATCAAAGTCAAAGATTTTCAACATACCGGTAACAACATTAGGAACCTTACCAACCCTTTGCCTCCGATGTAGAGCATAAAATCGATTGTGCGTTGGGGCAACACCTTGAGGGCCACCTCTAACCAATGGGACCGCATTTGCACCCCGGCCCTTGCCACGATTTCTTGGACAATCCGCCTACTTGTGACCAAGTTCCCTACATTCAAAGCATGCATTAGAACCTTTCAGACATAGGCCTCCATGACTCCTTCTACATTTAGGGCACACATCAATACGAGCCACACCATCAACACCTTGAGGCCTAGGGAAGTCATTGGAAAACTCCCTATTAGTAGCATGAGAAGAATCTTGGCCTTGACGAAATCTAGCACCCTTTTGGAATTTACCCTCAAACCGGGCCCTCTTAGCCTCATGCCCCCTTCTCTTCCTCAATTTCTCCTCCTCCATTTGCTCAGCATAGGTCATCAATCGAGACAATCCATGTCACTAATTAGCATGGCGGACCGGCATTTTTCAGTTACCAAGTCGGAGACCCCATTACAAACTTGGTCATCCTAGATCTAGGATCGACTACCAAATGAGGAGCATACTTGAAAGTTGATTAAACTTGTGGGCATACTTCCTCACACTAATAACACCTTTTTTTTAAGTTCATGAACTCTACCAACTTAGCTTCCCTAAGCTCGAAAGGGAAAAACCGTTTAAGGAAAGCCAATTTGAACTCCTCCCAAAGTACCACATTACCAATTCCCTTCTCACCCTTCCATTGATCATACCATATTTGGGCTACCCCTTTGAGTTGGTACGCCGCCAACTCCTCCTTTTCATTCGACCCAACACCTATGATATTCAAGATCTTGTAGACCTCATCAACAAACTCTTGCGGATCTTCATCCAGCTTTGACCCATAGAACACTGGAGGATTCATCCTCATGAAGTCTTACCCTAGCTCCCGAGGTAGTCGCTTGAGGGGCTTGGGCCCCTTGATTGACTTGGTTGGCCACAACTTGGGCAAGCACAGTGAGAACATCCCGGAGTTTGGACCCTTCTTCCTCTAGTGTTTGACATGATCTAGTATAGCAAAGAACAATCATTATGGGGGGGAGGGGGGAGGGAGGGGGGACATACCACAACTCTATAGCACGACTTAGAACATGAAGAAGGGAAGCATTTCCTAAAACATCTTATAGCCTCCTATTCATAGTCATGACGCGCTTCTGTCACAACCCAACTCAGGGGTCGTGATTAGTGCCGATCGGGCACCAAGACAAATACTAAATCGAATTTCCAACTATCATAGCTAAGGAATCTACCGAAATACCGACAGAGTTTTCTGTGTTTTACTGACTAACCAAACCTGCAAACAGCAATCCCCAGCATACCACAAACATCTATACACATACATATGCGGGC
>JAPFFP010047901.1:0-10118 GCA_026153255.1 Solanum medicagineum
AAGTTTTGGGTGAACCACGTTAAATTTTCTGGTGTCCATTTTGCTTTATTTATTCCTCCTAAATTTTATTGCCCGCTTCATTGCATGGGCCCCAACGAGCAAATGACCAACTTATAAGGTTAAACCCAATCCCATTAGTATGAGGCCTTTTGGGAGATGCCCAAAAAATAAATCCGTGAGGGCTTGGCCCAAAGTGGACAATATCATACTAATGCGGGGTTAGGGTGTGGGTACGCGCGGTCCCAACAGGAAGTTTGAGTTATTTGACCATCATGAGGCCAGAAATATCGTACTCTATTGGTGTTATTTCTCAAATTATGCACAATCTAACAACTTCTCATTTAGATGCCGCGAAAAGGATTTTGCGCTATGTGAAGGGATCCCTTAGTAATGGACTTTGGTACAAAAGGTGTGCAAATCTTTTAGTGAGTGGATTTACTGATGCAAACTGGGCAGGTGATACAAATGATCGTCACTCGACTTCTGGTTACTGTTTTAGTACCGGGGGCAGCAGTGGTTTCTTGGTGTAGTAAGAAGCAAGATGTTGTTGCATTGTCTAGCACTGAAGCTGAATATATTGCAGCAATCATGGCTGCACAAGAATGTATTTGATTGAAAAGGTTGATTAAAAACATGTCCCATAAAGTAGACTATGTTGTACAAATCAAGTGTGACAATGAAAGTGCCATCAAACTTGCATCAAATCTAATTTTTCATGCTCGAACGAAGCACATTGAGATTCGTCATCACTTTGTTCATGAGAATGTCTTAAGTGAAGAGATTGAATTGATAAGTGTTCGCACCAATGCTCAAGTTGCTGATATATTCACTAAAGCTTTGTAGAAGCCTAAGTTTTAATACTTTCGAGATGCTCTGGGAGACATTGATCATTAGCTTGCACTAAGGGGGATTATAATAAATTAGTGCAATCATTGTCTTATTTATTTTAGTGCATTTATCAGGTCAAATAAGTGTCTCAAAAATTGGCTTGAGGGTTAGGAGTTTTAGGAGTAAATTTAGGAGTTTGTTTAGTAGAATAAACTACTATTAGTAAGAGTTATACTAGAAGTATGAGTCTGTCAATACAGAGTAAGTACACGCACTGTTTTTTCTCTTCTAATTCAGCAACGTATTTTCTATTCAAGAAAAGCTTTCGGCAGTTGTCTGGTTCCTTCTTACTCTTCCTATCATCTATCTTTTGTTTTAGCGTGGTGTGTGCGAGCACATGCTAGTAGGGGGCACTGGAGCAGGGTTAGGTGGGTCTAGTTAGGAATGGGATAAAAAATAAAATTTCTAAAATGTGAAATTTTTAAAAATAAATTTTTATATAAAAAAATATTGTAATAAGATCGGAGAAGAGTTTTGGAAAATATTTTTCTTAGTTTTCAAAAGAAAAATATTTTCCTTAAATTTGAGAAAAATAAGTTGATTTGAAAAATGTTTTTCAAAACATTTAAATTAACCAAACATAAAAAAATTGAAAAATATTTTCCAAAAAATATTTTTCCTCATACAAAACATACCCTTAATTTCTAATTTATCTTTATCATTATTATAATTATTTTCCTATTACATTTTTAATACATTATATTTTTTTGGGTAACTGTAGAAGTTTTATTACCTTGTAAGAAATCAAGCTCAAAGACACAGACACTAAACATAGTCCCAATACGGTCCAACATCTGTTGAGGCCAAAGGAACTATAAGCATTGGTAAACACGAATTTGAGAGATAAATTTCTTCTATTACTTACAAGAATAGATTACAAAATAACTCTCAACCTCACACATTACACTCTTCTTAGTGTTCTTGGTGATGTTTAATGAAGGAGCTCAGCAGCTCCTTTTATATGGAAAATTCTACCCCTCTTGATGTCATTGATGACATCACAATGGGAACATAATATTCAACAATGGCAGCCACCATTTTTGATAGCACCCATTGTTGACAGCAACCATAGTTGAATTCAAAAGAGAGGGCTAGATTTCTTTAATTCTCCCCCTCCAACCATATCTGGAACAAGGATCCTGGCTATATCTTTGTATAGCTCTAACTTCTCTCGAGTCACCACTTTCGTCAACATATCAACTGAATTCTCATACGTATGAATCTTCACTAGTCTCAACAGTTGTCAATCCATTACTTCGCGTATCCAATGATAACGAATATCAATATGTTTTGTACGAAAATGGTACATGGAGTTACTGCTCAAATCCAAAGCACTTTGACTATCACAATGTATCTTATATTCCTTTTGCTTGATTTCAAATTCTTGGAGATAACGCTTTAACCACAACATCTCTTTTCCAGCTTCTGCGGCAGCAATATATTCTGCTTCGATTATGGATAAAGCAACACACTTCTGTAGTCTTGACTGTCATGAAATAGCTCTCCCTGCAAAAGTGAAAATGAATCCTGAACTAGATTTCCTACTATCAAGATCTTCGGCCATATCTGCATCTGTATAGCCCTCCAAGATTGGATCAACTCCCCCGTACCAAAGACATAATTTCATTGTACCCTTAAGGTACCTGAGAATCCACTTTACTGCCTCCCAATGCTCTTTCCCAGAGTTGGAGAGAAAACGACTCATCCTTCCCACTGCGTGAGCAATATCTGGTCTCATACACACCATTTGATCTGCCAATTCATCTTGCACCGCCGTTATTACCCAACGGGACACGCCGCATGTACCATCACATGACAGGAAGACTTTCGATACAAGACACCTTTACAGATATTCGGTCCTAATGCCACACCGGTGACTCTGGACACGTTGGTCTATCACTTTCTTCCTCTAATTCTCTGTGAAGAAAATTTGTCTTTACATCTATCTGTTCAAGCTCCAAGTTCATACTTGCGACCATTCCAAGTATGACTCTAATTGAAGTCATCTTGACTACTGTTGAAAATATCTCGTCAAAGTCGATCCTTTTTTTTTTGGTTGGAATCCTTTGACTACAAGCCTTTCTTTGTATTTCACCACTTTTCCGCTGCCATCCTTTTTCAGCTTGAACACCCATTTATTTTTCAGTGCCTTCTTCGCTTGTGAAAGTTCTACGATCTCATAAGTCTAATTTTTCTGCAGAGATTCCATTTCATCCTGCATTCCGAGAAACCACTTTTCTTTGTCCTTATGAGATACTACTTCATGGAAACTCTTTGGTTCTCTATCTTCAGTAAGTAGAAGGTAGACGGATTCCAGATATCCACTTGATGGAATCTGACCTCGTTCAGATCTACGAACTTCTGGAACAATTTGAGGAGATCCACCATCATCTTGTCTTGTGATGGTCCTAGAACGTCTTCCAAATGGGGTTGTGGCTCCCCCTGCTCAGCACCGTCACTTTCCTCATTGTCTTCTACTTCTGGCATATTTTCTGGCACAGCATCACCATTTCTCATGAATGGTTCTGTTGTTGCTTCTGGCATTTGATCTGCAACATTTGTCTTCTGAGATATTGTGGGTTTTTCAATGTCATCAATTGTTTGGCTTTCATGGAACACCACCTCCCTACTTCTGATTACCTTTTTCTCCTTCGGATCCCATAACATGTATCCAAATTCTTCATCTCCATAGCCAATGAAAATGCATGGAGTGGTCCTTGCATCTAGCTTCTGCCTGAGCTCCTTGGATACATGTGCATACACTAAACACCCAAATACTCTCAAGTGGGAGTATGATGGATTCTTTCCAGACCAAAGTTTCTCCAGAACTTCAAAATCCAACGGTACTGATGGAGATCGGTTGATCAAGTAACCAGCGGCTCTGGCTGCTTCTCCCCAGAATGGCTTTGGCAGCTTAGGCATACTGAGCATACTCCGAACACGTTCCATGATTGTTCAGTTCATTCTTTCAACTACACCATTGTGTTGAGGGGTGCGTGGGACCGTCTTCTCATGTCGGATGCTATATGATCTGCAATAGGCATCGAACTGCCTGGAAGAGTATTCACCTCCATTGTCGGATCGAAGACACTTCAACTTCTTTCCTGTCTCACGTTCTACCATGACATGGAACAGTTTGAAGTAATCAAACACCTGGTCCTTCGTCCGCAAGAAATACACCCACATCTTTCGAGAAGCATCATCAATGAATGTTAGAAAGTATCGGTTGCCACCCAGTGATTCAACCTCCAAGGGACCACAAACATCAAAGTGTACCAGACTGAGTAACTCCAATCTCTCGTTGAAGAGGAATTAAACGAGACTCTATGTTACTTACCAAAGAGACAATGATTGCAAGGATCTAGTGCAGCATCCTTGTCCACATTGATAAGCTCCTTCTTCATCAGGGTAGGCAACCCTTTCTCATTCATGTGGCCGAGTCTCTGATGCCATAAATTTTGAGAAGCCTCCTTTTTCACTACATTGAGGCTGTCTGTGAATATCTTCACATGAGTTTTGTATAACGTGCCACAAATATGTCCTCGAGCGATTGTCATAGCGCCTCTTGACAATTTCCATATGCCTTTACCGAAATTATTATCATAGCCCTGTTTGTCAAAAGTTACAACTGAAAGAAGATTCAGCCGAAGATCTGGCACATGACGGACAACCTTCAAAGTAATTGTACTCCCGAAACTTATCTTTATTTGGACATCACCAATTCCTACAATCCCGGAGGAACTGGAATTCCCCATCTTTACAGCTCCAAAGTCTCCAGCTTTATACGTTATAAAGTATTCCTTATGTGGAGTAACGTGGTAGGTTGCTGCAGTATCTACCACCCATTTCGTATCTTTCTCTTGAGACGTGAAGGCATGTCTCATTATGGGTTAAACAATAAGCTACATCTCCAAGAATAGTAACTAATGTTTCTCCACCCTTATTCTTCGGCTGCGAACTGCCTGGGCTTGCTACTCTTTTCATTTGTAGCAGTTCTTTTTCATATGTCATTCAATTCCACAACGATGGCCTTATATGTTGATTTCCTGCCATCAGTGGATCTTGAAAAATGGAGCTTACTGTTACGTCTGGAATGGCCAAAAGGTGAAATTGACATTTCGAGGCCAAAATTCCACTATTGGGGTAGAACAATAATTTCAAAAATTTTAAGGACCAAACTGCGATTACGAAAAGATCAGAGGTCACACTGCAATATCAGAAAGTTCAAGGGCCAATCTAAAATTTTCTGAATGTTGAGGGACCAAACTAAAATTTTAGAAACCTTAAGGGGCCAATTTGTAATTTTCAAAACTATTGCCCGGCACTGAAATGTGTTTCCAGTCGTCCTCTCTGGCGAAACTCCGATGAACAGTGTCATCTTCTTCGGTGGAACTCCGGTGAACAGTGTCGTCTTCTCTGGCAGAATCCCAACTACGTTGACCAAACTTTGACCGCGAGTTCCGGGCTCGTTTGAGCTTCGATCAGGTCACCGTTTGGTGCGTTGGATTCAGTTCAACAAGAAGAATCCAATGGTGCAATCAGAATTGGATTTTGAATAAAATTCAAAAAATCCAAATTTGACCTCTTATCGAAAAACTCGACCAACGCTTCTAACCTGGCTCTGATACCACTTGTTGAGGCCAAAGGAACTATAAGCATTGATAAAAATGAATTTGAGAGAAAATTGTTTTCTATTACTTACAAGAATAGATTACAAAACAACTCTCAACCTCACACATTACACTCTTCTTGGTGTTCTTGGTGATGTTTAATGAAGAAGCTCAGCAGCTCCTTTCATAGGGAAAATTCTACCCCCTTGATGTCATTGATGACATCACAATAGGAACATAATATTTAACAATGGCAGCCACCATTTTTGACAGCACCCATTGTTGACAGCAGCCATGGTTGAATTCAAAAGAGAGGGCTGGATTTCTTCAACATCTTCCATATATGTGGCAGCTTTAAGGATTTTTCTGACTAGTCACGGTACTTGATTAGTTAGTGTAGCATCTATTGCTCCTCCTTTCATGTAGTATAGATAAATTCATATGACCCACAATTTTTTTTGTTACACAGATTTTATAGCAACTTGCATAATGCAGTTAGCTTTACTCCATATCCCTATTGTAATGATCCTAAAGATTATTTTTAGCATTCTCGATAAAATTATTATTTTTGAAAAATTTGTGAAAAATAGAGTTTTTGCTAAAGAGTTTGAGTTTTGAAGGCTTAAAATTGCTTAATTTTGAGTTTTAAAGTCACTTGGAGATTTAAGCCTCTAAATGAAATTAGGTCAATTATATCAGTTTCGAAATGTGGAGAGTAGTGTAAAAGAGTAGATAGAATTGGATTTGGAGTTGATATGTGGATTTGAGGTTAAAAATTGAAAATTGAGTTAAAGTTTGACTTAGATTTGACTTTGGTCAACATTTTAAGTTCGGGTGCTCAGATTGAGTTTATGATGGTTCCACTAATTTTGGGAGATGATTCTAGTACTAGAATTAGTTTCGAAATAATTTTTAGGTGTTTCAATAGTATTTTAGTATTTTTAGTATTTTAAGTTAGTTTAGTTGCGACTTATTGGCTTCTAGTCAAGGAGACCTTAAACTTGATTCTCGATGATTTCATTAAGTTTGAAACGTCAAATTTAGTAGGGTAACAAAGATGATTTATATATACAAGGTACTTTCAAACAAAGATCCTTTTCAAGGATCTTTTCGTGAAATTGAACTAATTTATGATTGTTGATTTCGGGTGCCATGATTCTTCTTCACGTTCGCGATCTTAGGGCTAGTGTTCACGAAGTACACTTAGTTTTCTCTTTGCGATTGTGAAGCATGGCCCGTGATCGTGATGAGTAATCTAGGTTGTGCTTCGCAATCGTGAGAATAAGTGATTGCGATCACGATGAACAACCTAGTTGGGCTCCGTGATCACGTGAGCCCTTGGCGCAATTGCGTTTCATTAAAAAATGTCTGAAACAGTAACTTTCAAAAATAGCAGGGGTGTTTGTCATTTTTCACCTTTTTGACATTTTCAAGCTCATGTCGATGATTTTATTAAGAGATTTTTGCTAGAAAACTATTGAGTACACTATTTTTAAAAACTAGTTAGTACATTATTGTTAGCTTAAATCTTCATTACCCATTGATTATTTCTTGATTTTAACATCAATTTTTTGGCATGTTTAAAAAGTCATCTTGGTAAATGAATTTGGTGTAATTTTGTGTAATTACACTATCTGACCTATTTGATTGGACTGGGAATTATATGGCCAACAAGTAATTGGGTATAATTGACATGGTGTATTACACTCTCCAATTCACAGGGTAGAATATAAACCGGAGGTAATTGCAATGGTGTAATTACAAGTTGTTTACTTGTTTATTTCTTTCTTTTATTTTTATTTTTATTTTTTGTTTTAATTTATTTTTAATCTCTAACTATTCTAAATTCTTTTTATTTGTATTATTTTATTTTTTAAGGATATTTTTAGTTGTATTTTTTGTTTTTCATTTTTGATCTTTACTTCTTATGATTCCATGCAATTTATCATATTATTTTTTTTATTTATTTGTTCTATGTTTATTTTTTTCATTAGTATGATTTTATTAGTATACCAATTTTTAAATTAAAGTTGAATTCATTGTTAAATAAAGCTATAAACTTACATTTTTCTTTAAATCATATTTGTGTAGATTATGTTGAAATTTGATACAAGAGTATCATGTTAAATTTTTTATTTTATATTTAGAACTTATGTTATATTTTTAATTTCATTTGTGTAAATAGTATATGAATTGATTTGCATTACAAGACATTTATTTTTTTTGTTAGATTTGATATATTATCTTCTTTTTGTCAAATATTTTAATAATTTTGCTATGACATTATATTTATAATATTTATATTCTGTCAAACATTGCATTTCATATGTTGGTATAAAACTTGTACTTTCAGTTTTTATGATCAATTTAATTCAAATATATTCTTTAAAAAATATAAGTTGATTTTTGTACAATATTAGTTAAGAACGTCTACCTCTATGAGCGGTAAGGTCTGCGTACAATCTACCCTCCCCGGACCCCACTCGTGGGAATTTACTGGGTATGTTGTTGTTGTATTAGTTAATAATGTGTGTTTACTAATTAATATATTTTCAAAAGGCAATATATCTCATAAAATATTTAATTTAATATTATTTATAAATATCCTTGTTTGTCTAATATAATTTTTTATATATATAATTAACTTCTATTTTTAAATTTAATATAATCTTGTGATTACACTTGTGCAACCAAACAATGTAATTACATTGTACCAGACAAACAAGACAAAGTAATTATTAAAGTTGTGTAATTATTAGAATGACAATTACTATCCTAGTAATTATATCAATTCCAATTACCAGATAATTTTTCTAACATGAAATTAGAGTTTTTCATTGATTCAAACTTTTAATAAAAATGATGATTGTGAGCTCATTTTACTTCATTTTTAAATAATTTTCGCTATTAATTTCCTAAAACCATCGCACCTAATTTCAGATCTTGACACGTATATTTAGCAGATTCAAGCCCCCTACACTCACAGGCTATCAATGCTTTCTTGGATACTTCCATAGATCCTGTCCACAAAAATGTTGGGCAAATCATTGTTTGGTAATATATTATTTTGTATTTATATCATATTAATTGTATAATATTATTTTATAGATACAATATTTAAATAAATCAAATCCTTGGTTATAGTTTAGTGACATTGTGTTTTTTAAAAAAATTTGATAGATTCTCTGGTATAAAATTAAGAACACAAAAACTAACAAAAATTTAATAAGAATAGAAATCCAACAACCAAAATAAAAATAATGAATAATCAATAAAATTAATGACTAATTCAGAGAAATAATGTCTAAACAACAAATCTATTTCAATGAAAAAGTTATTTTTTTAATATATATTTAGAAGAATGGTCAAAAAAGGCTACTCCAGCAAGGGATAATAAAGTTAAAAAATTCTCATAAAAAAATCCATAAATGCAGGAAATATTCAAAGTAGCAATTTATCAATGATTCGATCGATTTTTGACTCAACTCAATAATGGAATCACAGGCTAGTTGTTACAACTATTCCCCTATCCCAAAATTGAAATTTTTGCGATATACAAATGCTAGGAAATATCCCTCCTACATGGAGGGATTGTCCAATTAATTTGGGCTCTTTAATTGGACTATTATTTAAGCCCAAATGTGTGTTATTTTGTCTTTGGTCCATTTCACTTCTTTGGCTAACAAAAGGAAACAACAGTCAGCAGATTAAGAAGCAGCAGAAAATCAGATTTAGAAGCTGCAGAAGAAAAACCAGAGAGCAGCAGATTTTTTCGTCACTGTACAGGCAGTTTGGTTTTCCTTCCGGATCGAAGGCCAAACGTAGCCCGTTCGTCCTCATATTTTAGTATGTTGTTCGTAACACTTTCCTCTTCAAGTATACTGATCAGTTTCTTGTTTTGATTCCCGGAAGGTTGTTTTTCTTGCTGCATTTTTCAGACCTGCGTTTTTAGAATTTTTACTCTATTTTGGTGAAATTGTTGATTGTTGTCCTGCCAAGAATGTTTCTTGATGATTGTATTTGCCTCTAGTATTTAATAGAGAGGAGAACTTGTTGTACCCACTTGGTTCTTGGTGATTAGTGGAAGTTTTCGTACCGTTGTTGAACGGTATCGTGGTTTTCTCCCCAATTTGGGGTTTCCACGTAAATTGTGTGTTCTCTATTTTATTTTCACTGTTTTTCATTGATCTGTTGCTGCTGAAAATTTGGAGTTCATTGTGCTTTGTCATTCATCTTATTTATTTGGGGGAAAAGATTTTATTGCGCTTCTGATTGTTTTTCGTCGTTGCTTCCCCAACAATATCTAAGCTTAATATGAATTTTTTCAAGTTTAATTTGTTATGTTGTCTGGTTTAATGAGAATGGCTAAAAGGCTCATCAGATTAATGTGAGAGGATAGAGATGAGTAATTTTTAAGAAGAAACTTCGTGTGAATATGAAGCACATAATTACAATGTCACGACCCAACCCAGGGGTCGTGAATAGAGCCGATTGGGCACGCAAACAATACCAAACCAATTTCCCAATTATATTAGCTAAGGAATCTACCGAAATTTCGGCAGAGTTTCCTCTATTTTACTGACTACCCAAACCTGCAAACAGAAATCCCAGCATGCCACA
>JAPFFP010047902.1:0-10118 GCA_026153255.1 Solanum medicagineum
CTTGAGTAGTAAAAGTTTCATAATCCTAATCTTTGAGTTGCTTGCATTTATTTTGAGTCTTCATAAGTACTTATGAATGAATTAATAATTGCATGCTGATTATATGAGATTGGAGTATTAGTTTATGCTCAACAATATGAACCCGAAATTACATCATCTTGTGTAATGATTGTTGCATTGGTTTAATTGAAGTTGTGATTGTGATTGTTTGAATTGAGTGAATTGAGTATAATTGGAGCATGATCAGTATCTTTATTAATCACTTTTTTTTGTGATGAACATGACTGATTGGAGTCTAAATGATCATTTGAGTTAGAGTCTTGAAAGAATTGATGCGTCTTGATAGCATCTATGATTGTTAGTCTTGATTCGTTGATTTGTTGAGTAATTGGATAGAGTTTGATTGGAGTTAATATGAAGAGTTGATTGATATGAGTATATTGAGTCTTGAGAGGAGTATTGAGCACCAATATGGGTACAAGTAAATAATAACTCCAACTCATAAACTACGTTGCCAGCGTAGGGTAGGGGCTATTTTATATCTGAAAAATCTAGACATTGAGTGTATGTATCCAGATTGGTTTGATCGTCCCTTACCTTGACAAGTATTAGATAACTGTGACAATAACAGTGCAAACGCTGTATCATCACCAACTCATATGTGATGATTGTCGATTAGAGGAACTCCCCGATTGTACATAACCGATTTGACGGAGTCGCATGCTAGAGTTTCTTTAGGAGCATGGTTTCACTATAAAAAACCTTGCATCCTTTACTGAGTTGAGTTATGGGTTTTGTTGAGTTCATTGTTTGAGCTGATTTGGTTGATACGTATTTGAGTCGTACTTGTTGCTTGATCATTTTACATACCAGTATATTCAATGTAGTAATGCCTATTTTAACCTCCATCGTTTATGATACAGCTACAGATGATAGAGTTCTTCAACAAGAGTTTCGTTGAAGTCCTATTTCTTCTTTCCAGATTGTAATACCTATTTTAACCTCCATCGTTTATGATGCAGCTACAGATGATAGAGGTCTTCAACAAGAGTTTCGTTGAAGTCTTATTTCTTCTTTCAAGATTGTGGTGAGTCCTTCTTACTTTAGGAGGGGTTGTTTTATTTCCATCACTAGTTGATTACTTTATTTTGAAGTAGCCCGGAGTTTATCTTGACATCTTTTAGACTTGAATAGAGACTTCATAGACATTGCGTAGTGATGGTTGACTCTTAATTTCTTCCAGCTCATTTTCTTTGGAAGACATTATTTTTATATAAACTTATTTATTTATCTATTTGATAGTCTTTCTTGAGTGTCTTCCGCCGCTGTTGAGTGTAATGTGACAATGAGACCAGATGATTCTCTTGAAGAATCAACAACGATTCTTCAGATGCTGACCATGCAAAGGGTATCCTCCAGAATCGTGACATATATAACTTATTCTCCTTTTTAATTAGTCTAAAAAAAACATGACACATAACTATATTCAATAATAATTTAATTTTAAAATATTCTTAATTAAATGATTTGTAACTACATGACTATCAATAACTTATTTTATCACTGCATAAATGATGTGCTATAAGTTCATCTCCCAACAAAGCTGATTTGGGCGTTCCCAAGTAGGACCCAAAAGGCAAGGAAGATTCTGCCATGTGAAATTCTTCGACCTACGTGTCTGCACAAAAGCAACTTTGTCATCTTCGACGACACATCTGAATTCACCCACGAGGAATTTGTGTCCATCCACATGCTTCAATTCTCTCACTACCGCGTAATCTGAACACGTTCTTTTGACCCACACACTCCACAAACCATATATAACTGCCGCAAATGCTAATCCTATTATCATAATCCTTCTTCTTCCAAATCAAACATTTTAACTGATCAATAAATTAATGGTGAAACCCACAAAATCATCTGATTTGTTATCTTCCTCTATTTCAACGTCACCAAAGTACAAAGGAGTGCGTAAGAGAAAATGGGGAAAATGGGTTTCTGAAGTTAGATTACCCAACAGTAGAGAAAGGATTTGGTTGGGTTCTTATGATACAGCTGAGAAAGCTGCCAGGGCATTCGACGCAGCTCAATTCTGCTTGCGTCGTGATCCATCCAAATTCATGAATTTCCCCGATAATCCGCCCCAAATTATAAACGGTAGGTCTATGAGTGCCTCCGAAATACAGATGGCAGCTTCCCGGTTTGCCAACTCGGATCCGGAGCCCCGGGATAGCATTTCGGGTCCTATGGATAACTCAGATCTTTCTTCTTTGGAATCGCCATCTAATTCGGCGGTGCAAGTAGATGGTGAAATGACCTTTGATTCTCGATTCGTAGACGTGTTTTTGTCTGTGAATAATGAGTACGATTTTGGGGTGTTTTCGGGATTTGATGATCTTGCTAGTGACTTTTCTATACCGGTGTTGCCCAATATCGACCCTGACGAAGACAACTATAATGGGTTCTCCTCACAAGGATCATTTCTTTGGAACTTCTGAATTTTTTTCAAGATTGTTTTTGGCAACGGTGTCACAATTCTAGAATTTTTTTTTGGCTCTAGAAATGCTGCCTCTTTTGTCCTGTATAAATGTAGGAATATTCTTTTGTTCCCTTTTTTAGTTCTATGTGCCCATCAAGAATTTTGTATTCTAGGCTCCATGGGTTCATTTTGTGGTACAAATCAACATACTATAAAGTTATAAGCAAATGAGATTTCCTACGTCTTTTGTGAATCATGCAATTTCTTTTGCTTCTTACCAGTTACCATGTTAATGAAAGTACATCTTGTATCATGTCACACATATATATACATACTCATCTTTTCAAGTTTTGCAACATACTAGTATAATTTAACATATGTTAAAGTGCTACTACATGCCCGCAATAAAATTCATAACCGAATTATATTGTTGTAATTTTTTTCTTCTTCTTACTATTGATACTTAATGTGAATATACTTGTCACGATCTAAATCGCTGTAATTGACTCAGGACTCTCCCTCTCTTTTCCAATGTGGGATTAGCCTAAGTGAGCTACGCATTACGTATCGCCATCTCTGCACTGTTAGGCTAATTCCACATCGGCCGCTCGTTTCTATTTGAGTAGGCACCTCTGAAGTAAGGTTCTCAGCATTGCTAGCTGAGGCATTTCTCTGGGTTACGATGCGTCTTGGAGGCATGATCTGCAATCGCGTAATGCACGAGTTAGAAAAGAATTTTATAGAGTTTTCAACTCTATCGCATGAACTCAGATCACAAGAAAAAGGTAACAATTCCTAATGTCCTGTAGCCTCTTGCTTATGAAGTGTGGTGCACAACACACACATAAACAAGACTCTACTAGACACGACTTCATACAATCCCTAGGACTCTTGAATTCTATGCTCTGATACCAAGTTTGTCACGCCCTAGGAGGGTACCGTTGGCGTAGCCGGCACTTGAAGAACCATTGCTGATTCCCCAAGAGAACCATTTGTCCTGATTGTCATATCAACTTGACAGCAAAAGAATAACTCAAATAGGAAGGCATTATATGAAGCAAAATGCTGCTCAACTACTCATAGTATTCCGTAAATAATTTTAGATACAAAATACTCGACAATCCTCTAATTAGTGTCTATGAAGCCTTTACTCAGCAAGCTAGATGGTGCCATGGCAGGCCACGTGCACCTTAATCAAAGAAGTAAATACTCAACGAAAATAAGAAGGGAAAAGAAGAGCTCCTTCGGGATGCAAGGAAGGCTCAACAACTTTGGAGTGTACTGCACTAGACTTCAACGATGCGCGGGCTGGAGTCCTCTGTCACCTATATCTGCATCATAAAATGATGTAGGCCCAAATGGACATCAGTACATCAAATCTACTGATATTTAAAATAGCTCAAGAAGAGTAAAGCTTAACTCACTCACCTCGACTCAACAACACATGCGCAAATCAGTTTATGCAAGTTTAGAGTAAATCATGTTTTTAAAAGTAAGCTTAGTATGAATAGACTCACTTTAAAACATCATGCTCAATCAATGCTTCTTGGAAGTTTCTCTTAATCGACATCCTCTTTCCACCACCTTTAATTACAATATGCACAATGAATTCAACGTTGTTGTCACACCCGCCCTTAACTTGCCACAAAAAAGGGTGATCAACTCTTTCTTAGATCCATAATAAGTGTCCACTTGCGGGCAAGAGAACCAGAATGAGTTGTAATGCCTATTGTATGCTTGCAATGTAGTTTTGTAGGTTAACGCAGAGAGGTATACTCGCTCCCTAGTTAGTTCTCGATACTCCCCCAATACTAAAATATGTTCAACTCATCAATCAACTCAATCCTCAATATTCAATCAATCAACTCAAATTCAACCCCTTTGGGGTATCTCATCTCAATTATTCAACAATCTTGTCAATCAATGCAATCAATCAACTTGACTCAGACTCAAACGGTCATTTAGAGTCACTCAATTAATTCATCATGTAGTGAAGCAAGATATTATGAATATTAATATATGCAACTCAAATGCAACATGCTTCGCATGCTCATTCATGCTCAAATTACTCAACTCATGTACCCAACCTCAACCTCAGTCTCAACCTTAACGCATTAGCATACATGGAGTTTCATAAAATCATGTGATTTTAGGCTCATGCTCTTAAGTATAAGACTCTAACTCAATGTCATATAGGAATCATATAATGCAACAAGTACCTCATATATAATCAAGATATCTCAAAATAAGTACAAGAATGGAATATTAAAATCATACAATTCCTTGACTCTCAAGTCTTCTCCAAACCTTTGACTCATGAGGTTGTAAGGGGCATGTGAAGAAAGGAATTTCACACTTTTGTAAGCCTTACATACCTGGGGACTGAAGAAGCAATTGAACCTCAATCAATGCTTGAGCTTGAATTGAAAACCCTAGCTCTTTCTCCTTTCTTCCTACTCACAAGAAAATCCCAATGTGAGGCATGATGAATGAATACCCATAGGGTTTGTTTCAAGACTTATAAAAGCCTAAAAACACACATGAATTTAATTAAAAGGGCCCAGAATGGACGAAAATACCCCTCTTAAAACTGTCTTCTATGTCTATGAGACCTTGTCTATAAGTCATAGATTATTACTTCTCGTAGACTGGAAGTCCAAAAATCTTAGACCGTGGAAATTAGAACGATACCTCATCTTATGACTCATAATATGTTTTACAAGTTGTAAACTCCTTCTCATGAACAATAGGATTCAAAATTGGACCTTATTAGTATTGGTCAAGAAACTCTCCTTTACGAGTCGTAAAGGGTCTTATGAGTCATAAAATCCTCTCGTAAACTGAAAGATCTTGAAACTCAAAATTACTAGAATTTACTGTGAGAGTCCCTTCCTACGAGTCGTAAACCCCTCTACAAGTCGTAAAGGCTCTTGTAGATCTTCTTCTGCAACTTTTCCTCAGATTTTTCTCATTATCTCTTGCGCATTTACTCCAAATTAGGTAAACAATATTCAGTGTGTGTGTGTTTTATACATCTCCACTTTCATACTCCATTACTTGTAGAGGTTTATGATCGGTCTATTAGTCACTACAAATTAAATTGTAACACCTCAATATTTTTTAAGCTAAGACTGAGCACTTCCTTTATATGATATAGGATTTTAATCGAGGATAGGTGTTACAGTCAATTTCTTTGTCTAGAAATAGAATTGCAGATGATCTAAGGTCACACGAATCCTCTAGTACGAAGTTAAGTTAAAAACTTTCTTATCGTTTGAGTTCCAATAAGATTTTATAACAGTTAGGTAGACTAATGACTTTTATGTTGTTTATAAATGCGGTCATTTTTTAAGTATTTAAAGTTTATTATATATGATTTAGAGTCATAAAGGATCTTTTACATCAAGCCAAGTTCAAAGAATTCTACCGACTAAGTTTTCGTATGAGTTGATAGAAGGGTCAAGTTCAAATGACCGTATCTCCTGATATATAATGATTTATCTGGTTCTTAATATATCAAATTAAGATCTTTGAATTAGATTTGAAACACATCCAATTTATCCTTAATTAGAGTACAGAGTAAAAAATTATAACCATTTTATTGGAGACGTGTAGAGCTGTTCGAAGTCTATGACAGCTTCGCGTTGTGGACTGGACGCGAACTATTTTGGAAGATTTAATGCATATTTTTATTATTTTATGAGGTTAGTTTAATCATATATCATTTGGGGTTAGTTTAATGTCCCAAAACGCATAGAAGTCAGTTTTCCATAAATAAAACTCTCTACCTCCTAAACTTAAACGCTTAAGAATCATCAAGAAAATCATCAAGTTAGGGTTAGCTTTCGGGATTCATCATCAAGGTAAGTTTTTCTCCATAACTTTCAAGCTCCCGACCCAAATTTCTCCATCTATTCATGTATCTCTAAGAAAATCTTAAATCATAATCTAGGTTTTTAAGAAAACGAATAAAAGAATTCCAAGAAAGAATTTCTTAATTCTTCTTTTTCAAAAATTAGGGTTCTTCATCAAAAACTCTAACGATTCTAAGTCAAGAATTCAAGAATCAAAGAGATGTCCTTCAACCAATATATTTTCAATTTATTCCACTCTAAGGGAACTACAAAGAGAACTTCATTTCTTAAGAACAAACATCAAGGTTCCAAGATAAAGTATTTTCTCCATGAAAGCTAGTATTCATCAAATTTCGATTATAATATTAACTTCCAGGTAGGTAAGACTACTTATAGTGTTGGACTGAGTTCATCTACCTGCCCCACATGTTAATTCTTCATAATTGAATTCAAGAGAGGTTTACCCTAATTCTTGAATTCTAAATGAGTTAATTCCTCTTCCATTGAGCTAGATATATTTATGCACTTAGATTATTATTATTTTTATATCTTATATTGTTAGAATATTCATTCGTGGATACTTTCTCATTAACCATAATGAAGTTGATGATCATGACTTTTCTATACATTCTTTGGTATTGTGATTGATGATTTTTCATGAATTAAACAAGTATTTTGAATAAAGGTTTCGCACGTTCTAGTAAAGATGATGACTTTCCTATGCATTGATGAAAAAGTAATTTAAAAAAAATGAGATATGTATTTTATTGAGTCCAAAGTGTTATATTTTGAGGAGCTTATTTTGATGAGATGATGCATGATTTAACGTGTTTTTGATGAAATTGAGTTTTAAATAATGTTTGAGTAAAATTTTTGATGATGATGTAAATGATTTTTAAATTATATTTATTGATGGAAGATAATGTTTTGAGAATGAGTTTGATGTTTACATTAAAGTCCAATGAGACTTGATGAGATATTTGGGAGTAATCTACTCACTTGATAAATATGACCACATGTTTTGGGAGTAGTATTGAGCACGAATTTGGGTAAGAGTATAAATAACTCAAATTCCCACAAACTATGTTGCCCGCATAGGATGTGAAAGGAGCCATACCTTGAAGTCCCAATAGAGGTTTTTATTGGATCCATTAATGGGATGTCCTTTGCCCTGACAAGGTATTGGATGGACGTGCCAATGACATTACTTTATTGTATCATCACTTACTCATATGGTGATGATTGTCGGTTAAGAGAAACTCCCACTTACTTATCAAAATTTTTGACATGAGTTGCATATTATTGGCTTTATTTTCAAAGCATGACTATGTTCTTAAACTTGCATGTTTTACTGAGTTGAGTTGAGTTGATTTTTGAGTTGAGTTAATTGAGTTGAGTATCTTTGATTATGTTCTTTCCTTTCATCCATTTGTATACTAGTATATTCAATGTACAGACATTGTAATGACCCAGAGATTGTACGATGTTGTTGGACCTTGAGAAAAATCATTGCAGACAAACTTTAGACCAAGTGTAGTCCCAAGGAGGGCTACAAGGGCCGTGTATCATTTGCATACCATGCATCATGACTTTCATAGCATCTTATTATAGTACCTTCTTTGCTATATATATCTTTTTCCATATTAAGTGCGCTTGTCATCTAACTTTGATATGAGGTTTTGATAAGTTCAAGCATAGCATCCCGCACACTTAGTACATTCAAATGTACTAACACATACTCTTGCCTAAATGATCTTACCATGTGAGGACCAAGGACCTTGACCATCTACCGTTTGACGGTTAGCGTGGATTCCGAATGTACTTGTAATGGTGAATCCCATCTCTCAATGATGAGCCACCATCCTGTCACGACCCAAGCCTAGGACCTAGACGTGACACGGCGGATGGGGAACCCGAACGGACCCCAAACAAGCCTCTTAACATATCATTACACTTCATTGGTTGTGGAACCAATTAAACAACATAATAAGAGTAGCAATAAGGAAAAAAGGGCTAAGGGATACTTTCATGACGTAAGTATCAAAACAAGAGAGTCAAGGCTCAATACATAACATGTCAAACAACAGCTCTACCACATAGATAAGAGCGGGGGCCAAGACAAACAACCGGGCTCACCCTCATAGTCAATATATACATAAAAGAAAGATAGTCTTAGAAAATAGCATGAGATCATAAACATCATCCCCGAAATGGAGGACTCACCAAAGAGCTTGAGAGAAATCGTATTAGCCACGTGGAAGAAGATGCTCAAGGGGGCTCCGGTTCTTACATGGTGATATCATATAGGCATAGAGTATGCATTAATACATTTGCATGTATTAAGTATGTAGGATGTAATGCAACAAGTGGTAAGCACCATAAACAAAATGCATAACATAGGCAAAAAATAAGCTTATAGCGTATGAAATGTATGAATGATTCTTGAAGTACAATCATGTTTATTTAGAACATAATACATGTGTAAGAAGTGACTATTATTAGTGAATATCCAAGGCCAACAACCTCCTTGGATAAGCGAATGAGGTACAAAGCCCTCAATATGGTTGATGAGATACAAACCCCTCAACATGGTTGATCAGGTAAAAACCCCTCAACATGGATGATGAGGTACAAACCCCTCAACATGGTTATCAAGGTACAAACCCCTCAACATAGTTTTACAGGCTTACTACCTCCCGAGCGAGGCAATCGAGGTACAAACCCCTCAACGTGGTTACCCGGGCCTACAACCTCCCGAGTGAGGCTTAGTCAATTCCCAACACTATAAAGATAATATGATATACGTATATTTCTTTCATGATCATATAGTCATTCACCTCATAAGACATGCATTTGACCTTCAATTCCTCAAGAAATCATAACCGCACATTTTATCAAGCACTTGGCGGGTGTGCAGTGCTAGTATAAAACTATACAATTCAAGAGTGGAATCATGCCAGAAAATTTAGTGTAAAACTATCAATAGATACTTGGCAACACCCTCAAACAATATACATCAAAACCCTTCATAAAATCTCATAATAGATCTTAGATTCATAGCTCAAAACATGCTAAAGCAATCACAATTTCATGAAACCCCAACATAGTGTGCAGTGAAATTCATAATAAGTAAGACCCATGAGTAAATCAACTTTATATCATGCAATTTTAGGTAAAAGGAAGCTTGGGCACCATGGGTGAAAGGAACCAATGGTTCAAACCCACATACCCTAGCTTTGGAGAATTCCTTGAAGAAGATTTGAAATGGAGACTTGAAGCTTGAATGAAAACCTTGAGATTCGGATGAGTTTTGGACACTTGAATTTTGAGATGAAATATTGTTTAAGTGTTTAAGAGAGTTTTGGGGAATGTCTTGAATGATATGAAGGTAAATTATGGATAAGTATAGGTATTTTGCGCATGGGAACACTTAGGCCTAAAATCCAAAGGCCTTGGACCGGATAAGAAAACTGGCAGCCAAAAATACACTATAGCGCGCCCTTGGCACACACTGGAAATCGCATTTTTGGGATTTTCAAATTTTTCTACGGTTGCTCTTAAATCGAAATTAGATCCATTCCCCACTCAATTTGACCCCTTGATCAAGAATATGAAGTCATATTTTCGATATCTTGCATTGATTTTGAGATATATAGAAATTACAATTCTGGGCATTTTCGAGTCATATTTTCTGGCACTTTTTGGGGCCATTTCCATATCTCCCCCTTGGGAACATTCATCCCCGAATGTCAAAGAAATGTATATGAGAGACGTAAACATGACAA
>JAPFFP010047903.1:0-10118 GCA_026153255.1 Solanum medicagineum
CAAATTGCATGATTTAAAGTTGATTTACAAATGGGTCTTGCTTATTATGAAATTCACTGCACACTATGTTAAAGCTAGTAGAGTTGTGACTGTTTTACTATGTTTTATGTTATAAATCTTAGATCTATTGTAAGATTTGATGAGGGTTTTGATGTATATTGCTTGAGGGTATCTCAAGGTGTTGATTGATGGTTTTACAATGGATTTTCTTGCATGATTTCATCTCTATATTTCATGGTCTTATACTAGTATTACACACCCTCTGAGTGTTTGATAAAATGTCCGGTTGTGGTTTCTTGCGGAATTGAAGGTGCAATGCATGAGATATGATATGATTGATGTTATGATGAGGAAAGAAGCTCTTTATATGGTATAATCTATATAAAGTGTCGCATTAAACCATGCCCAATCAGGGGGGACTAAGAGTCCGGATAACCTAGATGGGGATTCGCACTCATCAACCTAGTGAGGGGTTTGTACCTCACCACCACGGTGATGGGGTGGCATCAGCATAAACCTAGATGGGAGTTTGTACTCATCAACCTAGCGAGGGGTTCATACCTCACCACCTAAGTGATGGGGTGGCATCATCACCAACCTACTGAGGGGTTTGTACCTTGGAAAGCTAGCTTGGTCTCTCTACACATATGATATCCTATATGAGAATGTTTTACGTATGCATTAATCATACATGCCATGTTGTTATGTTATGCCTATCACCTATTGGTATGTATTTTTGTTGCCTAGCTCTTGTTGCGTTGCATCCCATATAATAAGTACATTCAAACATACTAACACATATTCTGGCCTACATAATATCACTATGTAGGAACCTCAGCCCAAGTTGATCATCATCCTCATCCACGTGGCTAGTTCGGTACTACTCAAGATAGTTAGTGAGTCCTCCATTTCGGGGACCTTAGTCTATTTTTCTCTTATTATGTATTTGGACACTCATCTTTATTTTCTATTTTTGACTATGAACGTGAGCCTGGTTGCTTTGTCTTCGTCCCTGCTCTTATCTAAGTATTAGAGGTGTTTGTTGGATATGTTATACATCTATGACACGAGCTTTGATTCTTTATCTCTTGATTATGATGTTATGCAAGCTTTCCCTTTAGCCCTTTGCCCCTATTATACTCTTTATGTCTTTTATATGCTTCCGGGAACAATGATGTGTAATGATAAGTTAAGAGGCTTATTTGGGGTTCCTTCGGGTTCCCTATTTGTCGTGTCACCTCTAGGCCCTGGGCTTGGGTCATGACATAGTTGAGAAAAGCTTAAGAGAAGCTAAGTAGCGCTAAGTCCCAAAAGATTAAAAGGGCATTTTGAGAACTCTTACTCTTAAAGTTATGAGCAGTACAAAAGTTATATTAGGAGTAGTATTAAGCACTGATATGAGTGAGAGTAATAATAACTTGAATTCATAAACTACGTACCTGGCTTTGGATAGGATTGGACCCAAGAGTACAACTTCTCCCTTGCCACTGAGATGACCAAGTTTTTGATGGATCCACTCCTCTAGTTTTCGTCCCTTACCCTACCAAAGTATTGGATGGCTCTGGCAGCGTCGGTAAGACGTTGTCACCACAAAGCTCATAGTGTTAGTTGTTGGTTAGAGAAACTCCCCAAGCTAAAGTAGACTAGAATCTACATAAAAAGTTTCAGCATATGTTTTAACATTCAGTATGCGCTCTATTTATTACTTATGTTATCCTATTTTGAGACATGTTTTAGTTACTTTGAGAATATTTGCCTTATCTTGAGTTCCATTTTGGTTATTTTACCTATCGTACATGCCATATACTGAAGTTCTTTGGACCTAAATCATTTTATGATACAAATGCAGGTGATAGAGTTCCTCAGCAGATGCTCCATTGAGGACCAGCTATTCATGCAGCCATTGGTGGGGCCTCTCACCAGTCAGAGGCTTGGGAGTCTTTGCCTATGTTTTCTTTTAGTAGTTATTTTCAGCAGTTGTTCAGATTATTATGGTTAGAGGTTCCATAGAGTGTATGTCAGGAGTTTTAGATCTTATTTTCAGTTGTTATTGAGACATTTCTACTATTTAGTTTATTCAGATATTGCAATATCTTTAGCTTATTATATTTAATCCTTTCTTTTATTATTTAAGTCTTCCGCTGAGTAAAGGCCAAGTTGTTCGCTCGGGATCAGAAATGGTACTGGGTGCCGGCCGCACCTAGGGTGTTAACTCGGGACTTGACAAACTTGGTATTAGAGTACAAAGTTCAAGTGTCCTAGGGAGTCTATGGGACCATGTCTAGTAGTGTCTGTATTATTGGTGTGAAGCACTCCACATCCATAATAGGGAGGCTACAAGGCATTACGAAGTGTCACTATCAATTGTTATTCCCTTTCGTGCTTCGGAGTTTACCTCTGTTAAGTCTTCTCTAATTTGTGCGTTCATGGCTTGTTTATCAGACCATGCCTTCATGTAGAGCCGTCAGACCAACCAGGGGTAAAGGGTGCCCAGCCAGGAAGAATGCAAACCATCCTCCAATTCCTGAGGGACCTTGAGGTCCAGCTATGCCTATTGAGCAGCCACCCAGCTCCGCCAGCGCATCCAGACTTTTGCGTAGATAGTCACTACATAGGGAGGACAACATTTAGATGGTAGGAATAATGGTTTAGATACTACCAAGGTTCATGAATTTCTGAGGATGAAGCCACTTGAGTTCAGGGGGTCTAATGTGAAAGAGGATCCTAAGAACTTCATTGAGGAGCTCTAGAAAATGTTTCAACTTATGCACACAGGTGATGTTGAGTGGGTTGAGTTGGTTTCCTACCAGCTCAAGGGAGTAGCTAGACTCTGGTTTGACCAGTGGAAGGGAGGTAGAGTAGAAGAGGTGCCAGCTTTGAGTCGGGCAGTGATCGAGGAGGCCTTTATTGGACAGTACTTTCCTAGAGAGTTGACGCAGACTCAGGTGAGGGAGTTTTTGAATCTGAAGAAGGAAGCTATGAGCGTGTAGGAGTACAACCATGAATTCACTCAGTTGTCTTGTTATGCTCCGACTATGGCGGCTCTCTCGGATGACTAAGAGAGAGCAGATGCTATTCTAATTGGGGATATGGACATAGCTCGCTTAATGACTTATGTGCAACAAGTGGAGGAGGAAAAAATGCAGGACAGGGGGAAGTTCAGAAACAAAAAGGCTAAGAGATCAGGCCAGCAGACAGGTAAGAGAAGGGCTGGAAATGTTAATCATTCATCCTTTCAGCCTAGGACATCTAGACCAACACCATCATTTGCGCACCTGCGCCGAGGGTCAGGAATGAGCAGGGATCACAGAACCGCAGGTTTCAAGATACCTAGTCACAGGGGAGTGTAGCACAAGGATCGACTCGTTATCCAGTTTGTGGTAAGTGAAACGACCCCAAAAAGTGCCCGAAAATGTACCTCAGAAATGCCTAGAATTGTAATTTCTATATATCTCAAAATCCGTGCGTGATTTCAAAAAGCCAACTTCATATTCTTGATCAAGGGAAAATTGAGTGTGGAATGGATCTAACCCCGATTTAAGAGCAAACGATTAGTAATTTCAATTTTTGTAATTTTTCTTATCCAGAATCGATCCACAACAGTGCTGCAATGCACAGCTGTCATAGACGTATGTTAATTTTGCCTCCACGACAGGTCTGTGTCGTGGACCAGACGTGTCCCTGTGTATTTTGTTGCCAGTAGTTTTTATCTCGATCTAAGGCTTTTGGATCTTGGGTCTAAGTGTTCCCATGGGTGAAAATGCCTAAACTTAGACTTATTTCACCCTCATATTATTCAAGGCATTCCCAAATACTCAATCAAACACTTACCAATATTTCATCTACTAAATTCAAGTCCCAAGACTCAATCTGAATTTAAGGATTTCACTCAAGCTTCAAGTCTCCATCTCTAATCTTCATTAAGCCATTCTCCCAAGCTAAGGTATGTGGGTTTCTTTCATAGGTTCCTTTCACCCATGATGCCCATGCTTCCTTTTACTCTATGCCTATATGATGTTACCATGTAGGAACCAGAGCTCCATTTGGCCATCCTCCTCCTCCACATGGCTAGTACAATTGTCTGTCAAGCTAGTTGGTGAGTCTTTCATTCCGGGGATGTTGGTCCAGATTCCTCATGCTATGTATTGATACTCTCTTCTTTATTGCTACTTGACTATGAGGGTGATCCCTACAGCTTATCTTGGCCCCGGATAAGTATCTATATTTAGAGGTGTTGTTGGACAAGTTGTGTATCATGCTTGAGCTTTGACTCATCTATGATATTTAAGTGTTTCATCCTCTTTCTCTCTCGCTCCCTTAGTCCCAATTCCCCTTATTTATGTTTGTCTCTTGTTGTCATTTTTAATTGCTTCCGAGACCAAAGATATATAATGATATGATATGAGGCTTGTTTGGGGTTCCTTCGGGTTCTCCATTCGCTGGTCACCTCTAGTCCCTAGGTCCGGGGCATGACAAAGATGGTACCAGAGCACTAGGTTGTTAGATCCTCGGAGTCCAAACACACCGCGCCAATTAAAGTCTTGTACATGGTTGTGTTGTACACCACAACCATGAGTAGGAGGCTATGAGGGGTTTTAGGAAATATTTCCCTTCTTCATGGTCAATGTTGTGCTATAGAGTTAAGGTAAGGTTATTTCCCCCCTAACGAGTGTTCTTTGATATGCTAGATCATGCCTAACACGAGAAAGCGAAGAGCCCACACACCCAAGGAGCAACCGGCTAATGGAGAACTTCGGGATACTCTCACTTTGCATGCACAAGTTGTGGCTAATCAAGCCAACCAAGGGGCCTAAGCCCATCATGCTCCTACTCTAGCATCTTGAGTGAGGTACTTTATGAGGATGAATCCACCAGAATTCTAAGGATCTAAGGTAGATGAGGACCCTCAAAAGTTCATTGGTGAGGTCTAGAAGTATTGGCTATCATGGGAGCTAGATCAGAGGAAAAGGCGGAGTTGGTGGCTTACCAACTCAAAAGGGTAGCACAAATATGGTTTAATCAATGGAAGGAAGAGAAGGGGGTTGATAATGTAGTTCTATAGGAGGTGTTTAAGGCGGCTTTTCTTAATTGCTTCTTATCGCTTGAGCTTAGGGAGGCTAAGATGGTAGAATTCATGAATTTGAAACAAGGTTTCTTGAGTGTGAGGGAGTATGCGCTCAAGTTCAATCAACTTTCAAAATATATTCCCTAATTGGTGGCCGATCCAAGGTCTAGGATGAGTTAATTCGTGATGGGAGTATCCGACTTGGTGAGTGAGGAGTGCCAGTCCACTATGTTGATTAGTGACATAGATTTGTCCCTCTTGATGACCTATGCAGAACAAATGGAGGAGCAAAAGTTGAGGAAGAGAAAAGGTAAGGAGGCCAAGAGAGCCCGTGGTGAAGGAAAGTTTCAAAGTCCTAAAGGTAGTGGTAGTGTGGTACTTTACGATAGGTGCCCAAAATGTGGTAGACGTCATGATGGCCCATGCTTGAAGAAAACCAATGCTTGTTATGGTTGTGGAGAGGAGGGTCACAAGATAACAGGTTGTCCTCATAGGCGTAAAAAAGGTAAAGATGGTGATGTTGACCAAGAGGATGCTCTTAGACGTAATCGGTTCTATGCTCTTCAAAAGGGCAAGGAGGGGAAAAGGTTCCCGATGATGCTACCGGTATGTTAAAGGCTTTTCTTGATGTTGTTGTGCATGCGTCGATGGTTCCGGGGGTTACTTTTCCTTTCATTGTTCCTGTTGTTGCTAGTAGGGTATGATTATGTGAGTATATTATTGCTAGAAGGGTTTAGGGGTGATTCATGTTCTTATTGCATAGGGTCTTGTCTTGTGATTTTGGTGGACTTAGTTTGTTGGATTGGAGGTCTTGGGGTGGTTTGGTTACTTGCATAGCATGCTTCCAAAGAGTGTAGGACCCATAAGGTTGTAATATGATGGCTAGGTTGGATGATTTATTTGGTCAACTTCAATGGGCTAGTCACTTCTCTAAGATTGATTTGTGGCTCGGGTTTTGTCCCCTAAGTGAGGATGAGGATAGGTGACATCCCTAAGTGTTTTTTCGAATTAGTAGTGAGCCTTCTGAGTATTGTTAGAGTTGTTTTGTTGACTTATGCACTGGCTAGGTTTGATGATTTCATGAATAGGGTCTTAAAACCCTACCTAGACATGTTTCTGGTGGCCTCTAGTGGTGGAACATTGATTTATTTAGAGCATTGTAAACCCTTTTGGGGATAGTGTTGCAAGTCTTGGGAGATAAGTGGTTGTTTGCTAAATATGGTAGGTGTGAATTGAGGATAACAAGAAGGCGGTCAGAACTCCTTAAGGATTATGATATGAGTATGCATTATTGTTTCCCCGGTGAGGCTAATGTTGTGGTCAATGCTCTAAGTAAGGTGTTTATGGTTAGCCTAGCATATGTAGATGATGGTGGCAAGAGGTGACAACTTAGGTTGGGAGAGGTTGACTATGGTAGTGTAGCATTCTTGATGGTTCCAAATCTTCTTTGGTTGAAGGGGTCTAGATTAAGCAAAGCCTTGATTCCGCCTTATTAGAGTTGGAGATTTTGGGTGAAAAAGGGTAGAGTGGAGGTTGTCTCCCAAGAGGGAGATGGTGGTTTATGGTACCATGTGGGCTATTTGTGATTAAGGTTGACAAATAAGTTCAAGGTTGTGAGTCCTTATAGAATGTAGAGGGAGGTTGGTAAAGTTGATTAAAAAGGATGTAGTGTTCGTCAAGGCCCATTGGAAGGATCGTCACATCGATAGTGTCTCCCGAGGAGCCGGAGCGGGCATGGAAAAGCAATATCCATACTTCTTTCATTCTATTCAAGCTTATGATATCATGTCAAACTCCTTTTTGTGATTTCATGTCTCATGTTCCAGACCCTAAGTCATTTGCATGGATGCATGTTTACATTGAAAAGGTTCACGGTGATTTTACACTTATATTGAGATTTTTGAAATGGTGTTTTAAGGTGTATTGTTGTACTCTTGTTGGGGATGACCTCTTTATAATTACTCTTCTCTTGTACATTTCTTTGACATTCGGGAACGAATGTTCCCAAGGGGGAGATATTGAAACGGCCCCAAAAAGTGCCTGAAAATATGCCTCGAAAATGCTCGGAATCGTAATTTCCATGTATCTCAAAATTCATGCATGATTTTGAAATCTGACTTCATATTCTTGTTTAGGGGGGAAAAATGTGTGGGGGATGGGTCTAACCCCAATTTAAGAGCAAACGATTAGTAATTTCAATTTTCGTAATTTTCCTTATCCAGAATCTATCCTCGATAGTGTCGAGCCGCGCAGCTGTCGTGGATATGTGTTAATTTTGCCTCCGTAATAGGTCTACATCGTGGACCAGACACAGACCTGTTTATTTTGTTGCTAGTAATTTTTATCTCATTCCAAGGCTTTTAGGTCTTGGGCCTAAGTGTTCCCATGCGCGAAAATGCCTAAACTTAGCCTTATTTCACCCTCATATCATTCAAGGCATTCCCAAATACTCACTCAAACACAACCAATATTTCATCTCCTAAATTCAAGTCCCAAGACTCAATTCGGATCTAAGGATTTCACTCAAGCTTCAAGTCTCTATCTCCAATCTTCATCAAATTATTCTCCTATGCTAAGGTATGTGGATTTCTTTCATGGGTTCCTTTCACCCATGATGCCCAAGCTTCCATTTACTCTATGCCTACATGATGTTACCATGTAGGAACCGCCTCTATTTGTCCATCCTCCTTCTCCACATGGCTAGTACGATTGTCTGTCAAGCTAGTTGGTGAGTCCTCCATTCCGGGGATGTTGGTCCGAATTCCTCATGCTATGTATTGATACTCTCTTCTTTATTGCTACTTGACTATGAGGGTGAGCCCTACAGCTTATCTTGGCCCTCGCTAAGTATCTATAGGTGTTGTTGGACAAGTTGTGTATTATTCTTGAGCTTTGACTCATCTATGATATTTAAGTATTACCTCCTCTTTCTCTCTTGCTCCCTTAGTCCCAATTTCCCTTGTTTATGTTTGTCTCTTGTTGTCATTTTTAATTGCTTCTGTGACCATGGATGTGTAATGATATGCTATAAGGCTTATCTGGGGTTCCTTTGGGATCCCTATTCGCCTGTCACGTCTAGGCCCTAGGTCCAGGGCGTGACAGTAAGTGTGGCAGGTCTCATCTAGGAGAGTGCCTCTTGGGTATCAATGGTTGTTTTACATGTGGTCAGGTGGGGCACTTTTTGAAGGATTATCCTATAGGAAGGCAGAACAATAGGGATAATAAATCTTAGTTTCTTCAGCACCATAGGGTAGGTCAGTTCAAAAGGGTACTATATTAGTGACAGGAGGAGGCACAAACCGTCTGTATGGCATGGCCAACAAACAGGAGAAGGTGGAGGCAGAAACCGTCTGTATGGAATGGCCACCAAACAGGAGCAGGAGAACTCACTAGATGTGGTTACTGGTATTGTCAAATTTCTTACTCATGCTGTCTATGCATTATTAGACCCAGGTGCCACATTGTCATTTGTGACTCCCTATGTAACCAAGAAGTTTGGGATCGGTCTAGAATGTCTTCTTGAACCTTTTAGTGTTTCCACTCCTATTGGAGAATCTATTCTATCCCAAAGAATCTAGAGGGATTTCTAGTGTCAGCTTATCATATAGATATCTTAGCTGACCAGGTTGAGTTAGACATGGTAGATTTTGACGTCATTATATGCATGGACTGGCTTCATGCTTGTTATACCTCCATAGACTGCAAAACCAGAGTGGTCAAGTTTCTGTTTCTTAATGAGCCAATCTTAGAGTGGAGAGGTAGCTCAATTTTTCCTAAGGGTCCACCTGTCTCATATCTCAAAGCCAGAAACTTAATTTCTAAAGGGTGCATATACCATCTTGTCAGAGTCAAAGATTCTAGTGCTGAGACACCATCTCTCTAGGCTGTTCTAGTGGTGAATGAGTTCCTACAAGTCTTTCCGAATGATCTACCTGGAGTCCCTCCTGATAGGTAGATAGATTTGGGATAGATACCCTCCCAGATACTTAGCCTATATCTATTCCTCCATATCGTATGCCTTCTTCAGAGTTAAAAGAGTTAAAAACATAGCTAAAAGACCTCCTAGATAAGGGTTTCATTTGACCAAGCGTCTCACCTTGGGGTGCTCCAATTCTCTTTATACATAAAAAGGAAGGTTCTCTTAGAATGTGCATAGATTACCGTTAGTTGAATAGGTCACCATAAAGGATAAGTATCCTTTCCCATAATTGATAATTTGTTTGACCAACTCCATGGTGCTACTTGTTTCTCAAAAATAGACCTCAGATCTGGGTACCATCAGCTCAAAGTTAGAAAAAGTGACATCCCTAAGACAACTTTTAGAACCTGCTATGGTAATTATGAGTTCTTGGTCATGTCATTTTGACTGACAAATGCACCAGCAACTTTCATGGATCTTATGAGTAGGGTGTTGAGGTCGTACCTAGATATATTCGTCATTGTTTTATAAATGACATCCTGGTATACTCTCGTAATAAGGATGAGCATGCCAACCATCTTCAATTGTCCCAAGCTTAATTTCGGATCTCAAGAACTCTATTCAAGCTTCAAGTCTCCATCAAGACTACATTAAGAAAACTCAAGTTTGAGGCATGTGGGTTTCAACCATTGGGTCCTTTCACCCTTGGTGCCCAATCTTCCTTTTTGTGAAAATTGCATGTCTTCAAGTTGGATTATCTATGGGTATTTCTTATTATGAATTTAGATTATAAACCTTGTTGGAGTTTTATGAAATGTTGATTGACTATGCATGTTTTGAGCTGTGGAACTATGATCTATTATGAGATTTGATGAGGGATTCCAAGGTATCTTACATGAGGGTTTTATTATGTGTTAGTGGATTGATTTACATTGAGTTTTCACATATTATTTCACTCTTGAATTGCATGATTTGATCTAGCATTACACATTCACCAAGTGTTTGATAAAATATCTTGATATGGATTCTCAAGTTGTTGATGGTCTATTACATGATTTATAAGTCAAGTGACTTTGTAATGATTAAGGGATTGTATGTATGCACTAAATTCATGAAAAGTATCTATAGTATTGC
>JAPFFP010047905.1:0-10117 GCA_026153255.1 Solanum medicagineum
ATCATCTATGAATACAATCACAAAGATTTCTAAATAGGGCCTGAACACTTGGTTCATTAACTCCATAAAAGCCGCCGAGATATTAGTCAACCCAAATGGAATAACCACAAACTGATAATGCCCATAACAGGTCCTTAAAGCTATCTTCAGGATATCCAACTCATGCAATATACATGAAAAACCTTCATCAAATCTCAATAAAGATCTAAAATTCATAGCTCAAAGCATACATAAAAAGCCACAATTTTACAAAATCCCAACATAGTTCATAGTCAAATCCATAATAGAAGACCCATAAGTAAAATCAACTTAGAATCATATAATTCTTGTAAAAAGGAAGCTTGGGTACCATGGGTGAAAGGACCTAATGGTTGAAACCCACATACCTTGACTTTTGAGATTCCTTGATGAAGATGGAAATGGAGACTTGAAACTTGAGTGAAATCCTTAAGATTCGGATGAGTTTTGGGACTTGAAATTTTGGGGTGAAATATTCATCTAAGTGTTTGGGAGAGTATTGGGGAATGTCTTGTATGATATGAAGGTGAACTATGGCTAAGTATAGGTACTTTTACACATGGGAGGACGTAGGCCCAAGACCCAAAAGCCTTAGACCGAACAAAAAAACTGTGCAAAAGTTAACACTGATTCGTGATGGAGGCGCATCGCGGTACCATTGCGGACAGACACTAGATAAGCAAAATTATGGATTTTTGAATTTTGTTACAGCTGCTCTAAAATCAGGATTAAATCAATTTCCCTCTCAATTTTGCCCCCCTAAATAAGAATATGAAGTTGAATTTTTGATATCGCGCACAGATTTTGAGATATATGGAAATTACAATTTCGGGCACTTCCGAGGCACATTTTGGGGCACTTTTTTTGGGTCGTTTCGATATCTCCCCCTTGGGAACATTCATCCCTAAATGTCAAAGAAGAAACGTACATAAGAAGAGTAATCATAAAGAAATCAGCCCCAACAAGAATGCATCAACACACTTATACACCATTTTCAAAATCTCAACATAAGTGTACAAATCACCATGAACTTTGTCAATATAAACATGAATGTATGCAAATGACATAGGAGTTGAAGCTTGAGACGTGGAATCACATAGAATACTTAAAATTTGTACCTTAGGCTTGAATAGAATGGAAAAGATAAGTATATCACTTTTGCATGTCCATTTTGGCCTCCTGTATAGCACTTTTGACTTTTTGATTCCTCCGAAGGACCTTGATGGAAGCAACATCCATGCTCCTCAACCTCTTCACTTTTCTATCCAAGATCTCTACTGGAACTTCTTTATAAGTCAAGTTGTCTTCACACACCCATAACATCCAATGAGACAATAGCATTCGGATCACCCACACATTTCCTCAACACGGATACATGAAACTCTGGATGAACCAAGTCCATTTGATTAGGCAACTCCAACTCATAGCCCACCTTATCAATCCTCCTCAATACCCTATAAAGACCAAAAATCTTAGACTTAATTTACCCTCCTTACCAAAATGAATCACAACCTTCATGGGTGACACCTTCAAATAGACCCACTCACCAACTTTAAATTCAAGCTCTCTTCTCCTAATATCACCATAGGACTTTTGACGACTTTGGGATGTTTTCTACCTTTCTCTTATCAACCTTACCTTCTGCATAGCCTCCATAACAAGATCCGAACCTAACAAAGCCATTTCTCCCACTTCAAAACATCCAACCGGTGATCTTCAACATCTACCATAGAGGGCCTCAAAAAGAGACATACCAATGCTAGAATGATAGCTTTTGCTATAAGCAAATTCAATCAATGGAATATGATCATCCCAACTACCCTTAAATTCCAAAATATAAGCCCTAAGCATATCCTCAAGAGTTTGAATAGTTCTTTGGGCTTGGCTATCTGTTTAAGGGTGAAAGGTTGTACTAAGCTTTACCTTTGTTCCACAACCTCTTTGGAAGGACCTCCAAAAGTGTGAAGTGAATTGATCACCACGATTCAATATAACTGACAGGGACACCCTATGCAATCTCACCATCTCATGAATGTACAATTCAGCATAGTCTTCGGCCTTATAAGTAGTCAACTGGTAGGAAATGAGCCAACTTCGCCACTTTATCAACCACAAAGCAAATAGAATCAAAACCCTTTCTAGTCTTAGGCAACCCAACCACAAAGTCCATGTTAATTTCCTCCCACTTCCAAGTAGGAATCTTTATGTCTTGGGTTAGCCCACCTGACCTTTGGTGTTCAGCTTTGACTTGTTGGGAACTATGACAACCAGCTACAAATTTTGTAATGTCTTTCTTCATATTCCCCCCCCCACCAAACACATCCCTCAAATCCCTATACATCTTTGTAGAACCCGGGGTGAATAGAATAGGACGAATTATGACCTCATCAAGAATCTCCTCTCTCAAGTCATCAACGCATGGCATACACAACCTACCTTGGTACCTAAGGGGCACCATCTCCCTCTTGGGTGAAACCAAGACATTCAGTTCTAACAAGGAGGGATCAAGCTCCTGCTTTGCTTTTACCTTATCAACCAAGGGTGACTTTGAACCATCAATAACCACAATACCACCATTATCAACCTCTTCCAATCTAACTCCCAATCTCGCTAACCGATGAACTTCTCTAGCCACCTCTTTGGCCCCATCATCAACATGAGCTAGGCTACCCATAGACACCCTACTCAAAGAATCCACTACAACATTAGCCTTACTGGGATGATAATGCACACTTATATCATAATCATTAAGAAGCTCTAACCACCTTTGTTGTCTCAAGTTGAGATCTTTTTGAGTGAACACATATTGGAGACTCTTATGGAAGGTGAACACTTCAACATGCACCCCATACAAATAATGACAACAAATTTTCGAAGAAAAAACCATGGCGGCTAATTCAAAATCATGAGAAGGATAATTCTTTTCGTGTACTTTGAGTTGCCTAGAAGCATAGGCTATTACCTTACCATTTTGCATCAAAACAAAACCCAGACAAATTCGGGAGGCATCACAGTACATAACAAACTCTTCTAACCCTTCCCGTAGAGACAAGATAGGAGCAGATACAAGCTTATCCTTCAAGGTTTGGAAACTCTTTTCATATTCATCGGTCCACATAAACTTAGCCATCTTTTGAGTTAATTTAGTCATGGGAGAAGCAATGAAAGAGAACCCATTCACAAACCT
The DNA here is from genome assembly GCA_026153255.1 of Solanum medicagineum. Classification (NCBI taxonomy): domain Eukaryota; kingdom Viridiplantae; phylum Streptophyta; class Magnoliopsida; order Solanales; family Solanaceae; genus Solanum; species Solanum medicagineum. The sequence continues at coordinate 3,206 of JAPFFP010047905.1, forward strand.
CCGGTAGTAACCCGATAAGCCCAAGAAGCTTCTAATGACCAATGCGGTCAATTGTCTAGGTCAATTTCTAATCAAATCCCTCTTTTTAGGGTCAAACTTAATATTATCCCCCACACCGCATGACTTAGAAAGGTAACCTCTTTCAACTAAAATTTACACTTCTCATATTTAGCATACAACTTCTCTTTCCTCCATATTTATAGCACTACCCTCAAATGACCCACATGCTCCTCCTCACTATGAGAATAGATCAAAATATCATCAATAAAAACCACCACGAACAAATGAAGGTAGCGTTTAAAGACCCTATTCATAAGATCCATGAAGATAGCTGGTGTATTGGTCAACCCAAAATACATAACCACAAATTCATAATGTCCATACCTAGTCCGGAAGGTCATCTTGGGAATGTCACACTTCCTCACCTTCACTTGATGATACTCAGACCGAAGATCAATCTTAGAGAAGTGACTAGCCCCTTGAAGTTGGTCAACCAAATCATTAATTCTTTAGAGAGAGTACTTATACTCGATGGTACCCCTATTAAGTTGCCGGTAGTCAATACACATTCTAAGGGATCCATCCTTCTTCTTCACAGACAACACCAATGCACCCTAAGAAGATTGTCTAGGCCTAATAAAACCCTTTTACAACAAGTCCCTCAATTGCTCCTTCAACTCCTTTAACACCATTGGGGCCATACAATAAGGGGGAATAAAAATGGGTTGAGTATCGGGAAGAAGGTCTATACCAAAGTCTATTTCCCTTTTGGGAGGAGCACCAGGAAGGTCATTTGGAAAGACATCAAGGAACTCATTTACCATCGGAATAAACTCTATACGATAGACTTTGGACTCAATTCCCTAACCCTCACAAGATGATAGAGACACCCTTTAGAGTTCAACTTTTGGGCTTTAATACAAGAGATAAATCTAACCTTGACCACCATATCATGACTCTCCCACTCAAGGACGGGTTAACTTGGGAATTGGAATTTTACCCTAATAGTTCTATAATAAATATGCAACCTATCCATCCCAAGAATGACATCAAAATCAACCATATTCAACTCAACAAGATAAGAAGGCAATATTTTACACAAGATGCAAATGGGAGAATTTCTATAGACGATTCTAGCAATAATAGATGCACCAATGGGAGTAGACACCTCATATGACTCATACAACAATTTGGGCTCAACATGAAACTTTTTGGCAATAAGAGAAGTAACAAAAGAAAGAGTGGCACCCGGGTCTATCAATACATACACATCAAAATCAAATTCTTTTAACATACAGGTGATGACATCGACCACCTCATCAACCCCTTGCCTCCCATGGAGAGCATAAAACTGATTGTACCTTAGCGCACCACCTTATTGGTCTCCTCTACCCAAAGGAACCATATTAGCACCTCGGCCTTGAGGATAACATCCTTACCCTTGTTGCAATTTTGTGGACAATCAATCATCTGGTGGCCTACTTCCCCACAACCAAAACAAGCCTTGGTATCCCCAAAGCATGGGCCACCATAACCCCTACCATACTTTGGACACATGTGTCTAGGTATCACACCACCACCCTCTTGGGACCTTGGGTAGTCATTGGAAAATCTCCCACTAGGAGCATGAGAAGACCCTTGTCCTTTGTGAAACCAACCACCCTTGTGACTTTGTAACTTATCATCCAAACGAGCCCTCTTGGCCTCACGACACCTTCTCTTCCTCAATTTCTACCCCTGCAATTATTCGACATAAGTCATCAAGTGGGACAAATCCATGTTATTAATCAACATGGCGGTACGACATTCTTCAGTCACCAAATCAGATACATCCATCACAAACTCATTCATTCTAGACTTCAATTCTACAACCAAGTGTGGAATATTTTTTGAGAGTTGGTTGAACTTGTGGCATACTCCCTCACACTCATAAATCCTTGCTTCAAATTGATGAATTCCATCATTTTGGCCTACCTAAGCTCAAAAGGAAAGAACCGGTTGAGGAAAGCCTCCTTAAACTCCTTCAATAGAACCGCATTGTTGTTCAACTTGTCCTCCTTCCATTGAGTGTACCATATTTGAGACACCTCCTTGAGTTGGTAAGATGCCAACTCCGCCTTCTCTTCTGACCTCACACCCATTATGGACAATACCTTGTATACCTCATCAATAAACTCTTGAGAGTACTCATTCACCTTAGACCCATTGAACTCTAGTGGGTTCATCCTCGTAAAATCCCTCACCCAGGATGCCGTAGTTGGAGCATGAGGGGCTTGGCCCCTTGGTTGGCTTGGTCAGCCATAACTTGAGCTAGAAAAGTGAGAGCATCCCGGAGCTCACTATGAGACGGTTGTTCCTCGGGTGTGCGGGCTCTTCTTCCTCTTGTATTAGGCATGATCTAGCATAGCAAAGAATAATAGTTAGGGGGGAAAACCTTACCTTAACTTCTATAGCACGACATAGAGTAAGAAGAAGGGGAACGTTTCCTAAAATATCTCATGGCCTCTTACTCATAGTTGCGGTGCACAACACAACCGTGAATAAGACTCTAATTGACGTGATATGTTGGATGCTGAGGACCATTAACAACATAGGGCTCTGATATCAAGTTTGTCACATCCCAAGCCTAGGACTTAGACGTGACACGGTGAATGGGGAACCCGAAGGGACCCTAATCAAGCCTTTTAAAATATCAATATACATCCTTGGTCGCGGAAGCAATAAAACAACAATAAGAGATAGTAAAGAGGGGATACAGGGCTAAGGGACATCTTTCAAATCATAAAATATCATAGATTCAAATAGAGTCAAAGCTCATAGCAACATTACATAACTTGTCCAACAACACCAATAAACATAGAACTTAGCAGGGGCCAAGACAAGCAATCCGGCTTACCGTCATAGTCAAAGCATACAATAAATAAAAGAGAGCCTATACATAGCATAAATGAAGAGAATTATGTACTCAAATTTGAGACGCACTAACTTGCTTTGAGAGATATCACACTAGCTACGTGGAAGAGGAGGATGATCAAATGGGGCTCCGGTTCCTACATGGTAACATCATGTATAGATAGAGTATGCATTAGTACGTTTGAAGGTAATAAGTATGTAGGATGCAATGCAACAATAGATAGTCAACATTATCAAAATGCGTAATTAGGCAATAGATGAAGATATAACAATACGGGATGCGTGAATGATACTTGAAGTAAACATACTTATATATGGAGCATATTACATGTGTAGAACTAAATAATCATCATAGACCTAGCAACTTAGTACTTGGAATCTAAGGTGGACCACCCCTTAGAATCGATTGAAGTACCAACCCCTCAATTAGTTGATGGACATGACCACCCTTTGCCGAGAGTAATTGAGGTACCAGACCCTCAGTTAGTTGACAACTTACCACCCCCATCCAAGGTGATTGAGGTACCAACCCCTCAATTGGTTGTTGGTTTACCACCCCCATCCTAGGTGATTGAGGTACCAACCCCTCAACTTGTTAATGGCTTACCACCCCCATTTGAGATGATTGAGGTACTAACCCCCCCATTGGTTGATGGCGTACCATCCCCATCCAAGATAATTGAGGCATCACCCCTCAAATGGCTATGGTCAACTCACAACAAAATAGATATTTCTCATGCAATCAACACATACATATAATCCTTTCATCAACATAAAGTCACTTAACTCATATGCCAAGCATTAGGCATTCAACATCTCAAGATACATTAACCGGACATTTTTATCAAACACTTGGTGGGTGTCCAATGCTAGTGCAAAACCATGCAATTCAAGAGTTAAATCATGCAAGTAAATTCCATATAAAACCACCCACCAACACTTGGTGGTATCAAAACCCTTCATCGAATCTCAAGATAGATCTAAGATTCATAGCTTAAAACATGCATAAACAGTCAAACTTTAAAAAACCCCAACATAGTTTATAGTCAAATCCATAATAGAAGACCCATAGGTAAAATCAACTTAGAATCATGTCATTTATGTACAAAGAAAGCTTAGCCATCGCGGGTGAAAGGACCCAATGGTTGAAACCCACATACCTTGACTTTGGAGAATCCTTGATGAACATTGGAAATGGAGACTTGAAGCTTGAGTGAAATCCTTAAGATCCGAATGAGGTTTGCGACTTGAAATTTTGGGGTGAAATATTTGTGTAAGTGTTTGGGAGAGTATTTGGGAATGCCTTATATGCTATGAAGGTGAAATATGGCTAAGAATAGGTATTTTTATGCATGAGAGGACTTAGGGCCAAGATCCAAAAGTCTTGGACTGAACAAGAAAGTTGTGCAAAAATAACACTGGTCCGCGATGGAGGCGCGTCGCGGTACCATCGCAGAGTGACACTAGATAAGCAAAATTATGGATTTTTGAATTTTGATATGGTTGCTTTAGAATTGGGCTTAGACCCATTTCCCACTTAATTCTGCCCCTTGAACAAGAATATGAAGTCAGATTTCTGATATCGTGCACGGATTTTGAGATATATGGAAATTACGATTCAAGGCACTTCCGACACACATTTTTAGGCACTTTTTTGGGGTCGTTTCACTTTCATTGATCAATGGGATCTGGTAATCAGTATCTGCACAGAAGGAGTAGATTAGACACTTTTAAAATGGTAATATAAAGAAACACATGAATGGAAGCAAGATGTGAAAATTTTTCCTTACAAGTATCCCGTAGCCTCTCGAAGATGGGTGTGTACGTCTACACACTGATCTATGAGACTCTACTAGACACCCTATTCTTGACTTATGAACCCAACAAAACTAGTGCTCTAATAACAAACTTGTCACGACCAAAAGATGATCACAACTAAAGAAAGATAAATAAAGCAAAAACAAACTCATAAGATATAAGAAATATCCCATAAAATGGAGTCATGAGTACAAAAGCATCTAAAATGGTATTGAAGAGTAAATACAACTGTCTTAAAAGAAAATACAATACTATTTATAATATAGGATACATAGTATGAAAGATAAGGAAATAAAAAGAGGACCTAAAGATCCACGATGATTAGAACTCGGAACCTCACTGTTGAGATCTGGATGGTATCGATAATACTCGGACAGAATGATCAACTACCCTGTCCTGAACCCTATGCACGATTTGTAGGGAGGCAACAAAAAGGGGTGAGTACACCAAAATGTACCTAGTAGGTTAAACCAACTGGGTAAGACAAATCAAACAAGTAAGTAAGAACGAAGAATCCTACCACCTACATCAAAATGGTTAGTACGCAATACAACAAAATCATGAATAGTGGCAATTATCGATGGTAAACTGATGAAATGATGTAATGCAATGCAAAGAAAGAATGCAATGGAATTGCAGGCCATGTATGAATGAAGTCACGACCGACGCAAGGCCGATGTACACATCTATCGAGTTGAAGCTACAAGATAGAACCTGGGGCATCACAAACCATGTACAAAGATATATATAATAAGGCATCACAGGCCATAATTAGAAGTATTCCAAGGCATTGCAGGTCATACTCACTGTCTCAATATGCATCATAATATCTCAAATGGTGTAAATATGCTGATAAATGAGCATAACAATGCATCTAATCATGTATCAAATGTGTCCATACCAATGAAATCAGTCATATATTATCATGCCCCGAGTCCTGTTATGGCGAATCGGCACCCGTTGCCGATAAGGATCGGCTGAACCAACCTATATCTATGCACATTCTATACATCTTATAATGGATTTCTATACTTAACATGCCTTTATGCAAGTAAACAGTAATACAAGCCAAAAGAAAATGCATATGACTAGGCCGTGGGGGCCACAGTATCTGAAGTATGAGACATGACCACACTTTAATTTACATAGTTTACAAAGCCTCTAGATAATAGAAAGTATCAAATAAGGGTCGGGACAGGCCCTGCCTCGAATAACTGTTCAATACAACCATATAAGCTTTAGACAGGCACAAAGCTCCAGAACAACCTGGAGCTTGGCAACAACAGCTGGATGTCCTGGACTCTAATGGGGAGATCTACTAGCACTTGTACCTGCAACATGAAATGTAGGTCCCCCGCAAGGGACTCAGTACGAGATAGTGTACTGAATATGTAAGGCAACAAATAAATTATATGAAATAACAACTCAAATGAAGCCATACACTAATGTTTGGATATACTTTGGAATCATGTACTTTAAGTTCTTTATATTGCTTTACGTTTACTGTATAATCTGTGCACATCATGTACTATAAATGACCAACTGATCAGTGGTAAACTGTATCGGGATCGTCCCTAGCTAGGTTCTTCCTTAACCCGTCGGGCTACCACCCGTAATAAGATTTTCCCTGGCTAGGTGATTCTTCTACCCCTCGGGATATCGGGATCATCCCTGGCTAGGTTTTTCCTTAACCCCTCGGGCTACCACCCGTGATAGGATCGTCCCTAGCTAGGTGATTCTTCCACCCCTCTTGCTACCACCCATCAAAAACTATCTACTTTGCTTTATCTTTCAATTACCTCTGAGATGATTCTTTTGGTGGTCAAGATATTGAAGTTATAAGGCTGTATAGGCAGCATATGACATATGAATAGTCATGCAAGACAATATGACAATGAAGAGAGTATGTTACATAAGAAATCAAATGCGTATGAAACGAAACAACTCATGAACTTTGTTTAGCAACAAGAACTCATGTACTTAGTATCCACGTATGTATGTACAAATGAAGATAACTATATATAGGAGCATATGAATATGTGAAAGAGTGGAGATATGGATGTTTGTCATGTAGGAGTAGATAAATGCCTTTACTTACCGAGGAATCTATGTTTCATGCCAAATGATACGAAATCAAGTAACCTTACATACCTCGTTGTATGACCTCGTTACTACCTTGGA
>JAPFFP010047906.1:0-10117 GCA_026153255.1 Solanum medicagineum
CCAATCTTTTTAATTTACATCATAAGGGCCTCAAGTTTGCTTATTGATCAATTTGGTCCCAAACTTTTCTATTTAAAACCAATTGAAGACTTCCGACTTCAACTTAAAATATACACTCCAATTAACAATTTAACCCCGCGAACATACTTAATTTAAATTACGCCGTAACTTTTCCAATTAAACGATTAACTTTGACTAAGTGATTTACGGGGCCTAACATATATATAATTCAATCGAAATTTATTGAGTGAATATATTCTAACAACTTTTAGCTCACGTAAAAAAAATAATATTAAACAGATTTGAAAAGGTAAACTATATTGAAAAGCACCTAAAAGCTTATGTTTCATCGTGTAGACAAAAAATTTATATTGATTCAAGAACGCCTGTAATAAGTTATATTGTAGTTATCATTCTTTTCTCGATTAATAATCATTTAATTTATTTGTTAATAAAATTTGAACAAAAAACATTGCATGTATTACTTCCTACGTCCTTTTTTACTTCTTCACTTCGTCCGTTAAGTTCACATATATTACACAATAATGATTGATATGAATATTTTATTAAAATATTCACATTAGTTAATGATTAGACGAACTTGAATATGTAAGAGGGAATTAAGTTGCTCAAGTAGGCAATATGTTGGCATGTATATTTTATGTAGTTCATGCCTATATTATTTTGTCATAATAAATTATCATACTATTAAGTTAATTATTACTAGAATTTGAGATACTTGAAACAAAATACTTATTAAATTATAATATTTAGCTTTAAATTACTTTGAAGGAATAAATACTTGCTATTACGCCAAAAAATTTCAAACACGATTGGGGCAAAGTTCAATCATTAACTATAAAATTTTATTATTTGAAAAAATATATGATTATATCTTTTAATAAGCATAAGTACAAAATTTTTATAACTTGAAAAAAATATTTATTTACCTATACATTTTTCTTTAAATAATTTATTATGGTTAAAAGGTTATTATTCTTACGATAAATTTAAATTTGTGGCAAAATGTTAGTAACTAGTTATGAAATTTTTATTATGGAAAAATATTTATGGCTATTTCATTTGATTATTGCCATTTTTTAAAAAAACTTTAACTAAAATTATTTATTTAGCTTCAAATTTTTATTCAAACAATCTCTTGCAATGATAATTTAGATCCATGGTAAATGTTAGTGATTTTACTTTAGCCACATATCTATAGCTATTTCATTTTATCTATAGCCCCAGTTTTTTTATACTTGTAGCAAAGATATTTATTTAGCTATAATATTTTGTATCAAGTAATTTATTGTAGGTAAAGAGTTATTATTGCTATAATTACACTTATTACGTGACAAAAGATTATAATTAGCTACAAAATTTATTGTAATAGTAAAATTATAGCTATTTAGGTAACTATTGTCATAATTGTTAGCTATTATAGCAAAAAGGTTGTTATTGCTATGATAAGTTATATTCGTGGCAAAAATTAATAATAGGCTATGAAATTTAATTATAGCAAAAAATTTATGGTTATTTCAATTAACTATTGCCACAATTTTCTATGACTTGAAGCAAATGTATTTATTTAGCTACAATATTTTATTTCAAATAATTTGTTGTAGCTAAAGAGTTACTATTGCTACAATTATTTTTATTTATCGCAAAAATCTATCATTAGCTACAAATTTTTATTGAAGCAGTAAAATTATAGCTAGCTAGATAATTATTGCCACGACTGTTAGCAGTTATGGCAAAATTAATTTAATTTTTGTGGCTAACAAATTTGATGAATTTTTAGTTAGCCTCAAAATTTAAATTTTTGTAGTTATTACTAAATAATATCTATAATTTTCAAATTCATAGCTTAGATTTCGTAGCTATAAGTACATTTTCTTATAGTGATTACTTGGTATTTCAAAAGCTTGCTTCAACAATCTTGGACTTCTGTTTTTTATGCCGCTATATGTACAACCTAAGGAGCGTTGGCCCTTTAGTACATTTCTGAAAGACTTCTCACCAACCACAACAGCTTTACAGGTTGTTTTCCATTACTGAATATGACGCGCCAGTCTGATGTCTTACTTGGTACTTGATATAGTTTGTTAATCATCAAAATAATACATATGCAAATACTTGAGTACTTAACGATTTCCCCCTTTTTGATGAAGACAAACTATACCTACCGGAGTACATGTTCCCCTGAGTATATGATCCTCTTTCATTTTTACTTACCTGAGTTCCCCCTGAAACTATGCCTTCCTGAGAACAACAGGATACAACATATCACACTACAACAAGATGCAATCGCAAATCGCACTACATAATCACACTACACTATATAGCAATAATCTTCCCTCTTTTGGCATCATCAAAAGGAAAAATAGTAAACCAAAATAAAATCACAATCCAAAAATATTAGGAGCAGAATACAGCAGATTTTAAACGAGATCATAATAGAAGGAAATGGAGTTCAGATTGGAGATACACAAAAGCGACCAGGACCATGCCATGGCGTAATTCATTCATAACCATCTCCTCAATAACAGTAGTTAAATGCCCTGGACTGGGCAAAAAGATACTACACAAGAACAAGATTGTAGGAGTTGTAGTCATTATGGGTAGGGGAGGGAACAAGAGTGGAGACTGTAAGGAATAAAGAGGAATAGACATAGGTAAAGAAACTTAGGAATGAGAAGGCTTGGTAGCTAGAGAGTCAATCAGTTTTGTTATGCTTGTACTGTGATCTCTATGAGCTTCTAGAAGTTGCTGGGTGAGGGACTTCACTTCCTTGGTCAATTGGGCATTTACTTCCCTTAGCCCTGTCACCTCAGCAATACTAGGCCCTTCTCAGGGTTCGTTGGCCAGTTCAGCTTGCAGTCTTTCTATTTCAGCACGTTTGATGGCCAATTCCTAAGTCAGTTCTTTTACCTAAGCTTTTAACGCCTCATTCTGTTCTACCAGATCAGACATGGGAGATCTTTTGGTGCTAGCCTTCTGCTCTCCAGTCTCATACTCAGAAAGGGTAGTAAACGAGAATGACTGTTTCATTGCCCCCACTATGCCCCTACTCAATTCGATTCCATGATGCTCAAATTTATCCAGTTGAGCAAATATCCATATGCAAGTCCATGTTTCCCTTCCGCCATGTGATAAACCTTGGTCATGTGCTTTAACATAATGGCAAATAGATTTATTTTGACCACAGTACTCAGCTTCTCCATTATGTACAGATTTGCCAAGTTGCGACTGTTCTCTTTTTAGATGTAGGAAGAAGTACCTTGTTTATGAACTCAAAATACAACTGATACTGACCTTTAAGAAGCTTCTTGGATACAACTGAAAAGGTGAGATTTATCATTTTTCCAGCTGTTACAAAGAATTCCTTAGAAGGGGATTTGTCAGTCACTGTCTTTATCCCCTCAGTCTTGACTTGCAAAATTTCCCCCAGCAGTTCCTCAGTTATCCTAAAAGAAACATTTTTCACCTTTTTTTTGAAGCTACCATCTCACTGTATTTCCAAATTGATGTAGAACTCCTTCACTTCTTTCTCATGCAGATAAGGAATACGCCACTCAAACAACTCTAGCCCTGAACCTCTACTGCATCTACCAGCTTTCTCATGCCTGGACTGTCCTTTGCTGCAGGCATAAACACTCTACCATTTAACACATTTTAGGCTTGTAACAACTTCATTCGTTGGTCCTTGGTAAGAGTTTTTTCAGTTTTTCTTCTTTTTGTGTGTGAATCTGGTCCCTTAGAGGAAGCAGATTCACGCCCCTTTCCCTTGGCAACGATTTTCTTCTGAGTCTTGGAGTCCAGACTCTTTTCAATTTTTTCTTCTTCTGAGTCTGTCCAGTCGATTTCCTTATCTTCTCCAATATTTACAACCTGGTCCTCAGGTATGTCAGGCTCTACAACTGTGGTATTTCTTAATCTCTTCTTTGAAATATATTTTTGTTTACTGGCTCTCATAGCTTCACCCTACAATTTCTTTTCTGCACCCCTAGTGGTTTAACTACGAACCACTATTCCACTCTTCCTTTCATCAGTTTTTCCTTTGCCTCTATCTTGTCTGACCTGGTCCCTGGTGGAGATAGGATCAGAGCGAACAATAGGTCTCTTGATTCTCCAAGACAGTGGTCTACTGTCCTCCTCCTCCTCCTCATCATCTCCTTGTGCCTTTTCTTGTGACATGGCAATATTCACCTGTTGCTGTTCACTTACTGGAGCCTCATCATACACTGGCTTCCTAAGAGCTAAAGTTATATCAGGGGAGGTTAGTTCAAACCTGATACTATGATACCCATTTCTAAGTTTTAGAAGATTTCTGGCCACCCACTCTATTCCTTCAGCTAGAATGTTTGAATCAGCCCCCTTTTCTCTAGCATTTTCTCCTTCAAAGTGTTTTTTTGACAAAGAGAAGGAGGTGTGACCAAGTGGAGAAGTGTTTCCTTGATCTTCGGTGGTACTGTGGGAGGGTTCGATAGGGTTTCTACTGAGTGGAAGACTTGGGATTTCAGACTCTGTTGGTGTGACCATGATTGAAGGAGTTGCAGAGGGAGAGGAGGGGCAGGGTTTAAGAACGAAAGGAAGGTTGTCTGCGGGTTTGCAGACTTATGAACCAGTGTCAAAGGTGGAGTATTGATGTTTGGAGAGGTACCGGTGTCTAGTTCAACAGTGGCCTGTGAGATAGAGTGTTCTGGGCTTTCAACCATTGTAAAAATAGTAATTTAGGGCTTGGAATAAGTGAGAAAAAGCAAAAGGATGAGAGAGGGAGAGAGAATGGGAAAACACAAATAGGAGGGTTTCTGATTTGATGATAGATGAAAGGTTTGAGGTTTGAACATCTTAAAAAGGAAGAAAAGAGAAACCGTCAGTCCCTGATTGGTTGTGAATCTTCGGGATGGTATGAGATGATTGCGATTCAGAGAAAAAGCTGAATTGAAAAGACAGGTCCAGGACATCACATTGATGAGGTGAGAGATTATGAACAAAAAACATACCTTGTAATGTACCTAGTCCTTAGGTGACTCTTTTCAACTCCTTCTTCCTTGCAAAAAAAAAATCATACTAATATTTTGAGATTATAAATAGTATTTCAGATGCCTGTTTAATACCTCTTTAGCCATAGAAGGCTTGATTCCTCATGATTTGTTCCTCCATTTGCTACATTCTGAGTTGCCTAAGCCAGGTCCCTCAAACATGTCAGTACATTATGCTCATGATCATAGTCCCTGTCGCATCCCAGACACTATGTTAATGCAGCTTTTGAGAACCTCTTTGCGATTGTACTTAAGCCCTCAACCATAGTGCAAACCAGCAACAACATTCACATATTCATGGTTTTGATCCTCATGAATACCGCCAAGATAACATCAACCATTCATACAACATCAGATCTAGGAGTTTTTACGTCCTTTCAGCCAAGAACCTGAATCATTCACCTTTTCTATATCAGCATTGGCCGCCTTCCTTGGACTATGTTTGCAGGAAATCAGAATTCAGTTCTGGGAACCCATTTCAGTCTGAGCTCCCAGTAGGCAGACAAGGGCCTAATCACAAACCTTTTGGTCCATGGTAGTAGAGATCTGGTCCTTTTCATGGGCTTAGGACCTGATCTCCTTTTCACCTCTTCTTTCACGGAGTGAGATAACTTATGATTGTTTAAAGTTCTCCTTAGAACTTCACACTTTCCTTTTAAATGGCCCTTTTTACCGGAGTACACACATCGGAGATTGTCTTCAGCAGATGCATACTTGATGTATGAATTGTAGGGAGGGTCAGTCTTGTTGACATAACCCAGACCCCTTTTCTTAGGGCTCCAACTACAGGACATTTCACCCAGAAGTTTGGATGAAACAGTCCACTTCATAGACTTGTCCAAATCTTACTTAGCCTTTATTAGGTCCTTCTCAATTATAGAGTTCTTTTCTAGAGCTAAAATTAACTTTAACTCTGTCTCCTTTACCTTTTCTTCCAAAATAGCCTCATTTTTACTAATCTTTCTTTTCAGTTTTTCATCATACTTGCCTTCAGCTTCCATAAGTTTTAGCAGCTTCCTTTTCTCAGTTTCAAGAGTTACAACATTGTCCTCAAAATCAGATAATTGAGTTGTCAGTACTATCTTCTCATCCTGCGACACATCAACAATATTGCTCAGCAAATCCTTTTAAGTTTTCAATTCATAAATAGAGTCAATGAGAACACAAGCTAGTTTCTTCAACTTCCTGGTAGAGTAGAGATCCAAATTTTCTTTGAGTTCCAACAAAGTTATCTTATCATCATTCTCTTCTTCACCATATGACTGAGCCATAAAGGCGAAGAGTCCATCATAGACTTCATCATCATCTCTTACTATGAGCATGGAGGAGTCTTCAGGTTTCTCTTCCTCTTCAGAGTCACTGGAAGAGTTTCCCCAGACTTCTAGTTCCTTTATCATTATCTGATCTGCAGCTGCCTTCTTCTTGTATTTGTCAAGTACCTGTTCCTTCCTTTTGTCCTTGCCAGCTCTTTGTCCTTCTTTGTGATCATTTTTTCCATAAGGGCATTATCTGATGAAGTGTCTTGGTTTACCACAACCATGACATAAATCGTTGCTCCCATAGATCTCCCTGCTTTTCCTTGCTTTTCTAGGCCATGACTTTGCCTGATTTTTTTTTTTTGAATCTCTTGGTAAGATATGTCATATCTACACTATCAATCTCCTCATCACTTTGAGCAGTCTTCAGTGCTAGTGATTTTTCTTTCTTGCTTTCTGTTTTAGCTGAATCTTGTTTTTTATTCAGCTCATGAGTACGAAGTATGCCAATGAGTACATATATTCTTAAGGTCTTCAGGTCCTTTAATTCGGTAATTGCATCCATTTTGCTTTCCCAGGACTTGGGAAAAACTTGCAGGATCTTGCGTACTTGCTTGCTTTGGCTGATGGGTTTTCCCAGACACTTAAGCTCATTTGTTATAGCTGAGAACCTGGTCTCCTCTCCTGTATAGTTTCTCCTTCATGCATTATGAAGTCCTCATACTGTGATGTCAGCATGTCCACCTTGGATTCAATCACCTGTTCAGTTCCTTCATGGGCATTTTTCAGACAATCCCAGATCTCTTTGGCAGACTCACATGCTAATATTCTATTGTACTCCTCCGCACCTATACCAGATACAATGAACTTTTTGGCTTTGTAGTTTTTCTCTATTTTCTTTCTATCACCTTCAGAGTATTGTTGTCTGGTTTTAGGGACGAATTTTGTAGTGTCTCCTTCTTTCACCTCTGTCATAGGAACATATGGGCCATCTAGAACAATATCCCAAAGTTTACAATCTTCAGCCATCAAGAAATCGTGCATCCTTCCTTTCCACCACCCATAGTACTTTCCATTAAACCTTGGTGGTCTAGTAGAGGATTGTCCTTCCTCCAAATTTAGTCGAGCAGCCATCTTCCCAGAAAGTCTCAAGGTGTGAACCAGATAGAGATCCCTGCTCAGATACCAATTGTTGAATTATTGTGCTCCTAATCCTGATACTTTATCAGGTCCCTTTATGAGGAATACAAGAAATCTTAAGAAATAAAGGACCACACACAGATGCACAGAGATTTTTACGAGGAAAAACTCCTTACTCAAGGGAGGAACAACCACGACCTATCACCACAGGATTTAACAACCAAATCCACTAGGAGCAAAGTAAAGAAATACAACACATACCTTACTTATTTACTATCCCCTTGCAACAAAGGCAAATTATGCAACTAACACAAGTCAAGAGCAACACTGACCCTGCTTCCATCTACCCTACACCACTTGAGTAGTTAGAAAGAAACAACACACCTACACACCTTGAGACTACAACCCTGTCTCCAAGGTATGTTTCCACACACAGAACACACTTATGAATAACTGATCACTTACCTTTATATGTTAGGAGTGATAGTACATTTAGATGCTTACTATAGGAGGAAACTTGCTCACAACACAAAACACAGAACCTAGTCTTTCTGATTCTTCATCTGGGTCTGTTGATGTCTTGCACAAGAACCCGAGAAGAAGCTTTTTCGAAAACAAAAAGTATCTCTTTTCAATCTATTGCTTGGTATTCAAAAGCTTGCTTCAACAACCTTGGACTTCTATCTTTTATGCTGCTATATGTACAGCTTAAGGACCGCTGGTCCTTTAGTACATTTTTGAAAGACTTCTCACCAACCACAACAGCTTTACAAGCTGTTTCCATTACTGAATGTGACGCGTTAGCCTGATGTCTTACCTGGTACTTGATATAGTTTGTTAATGATCAAAATAATACATATGCAGTTACTTGAGTACTTAATAGTAACATATTCGTTTACATAAATCCAATATCTTTTGCTCAACTCTATGTAATTATCTGACTAGGAGCTCAATTATCATTGTACTATTAACTTGTGAACTCGTTAAAGAACTGATAAACTCTAAATCCTAAATTCTTATTATATTGGACGAAACTCATGAATGTCTTCGATTATAAGACCACAATTATCATGAAAAGGCCTGGAATCCAACAATCTTGCTTCAACATCACCATCATCATAACCTGATTCACCATTGTAAAACATTCCAATTTCTACTTGGAGCCATCCATCAATTCTTTTTTGTGGTAGCCGTCCAAAAAAATTGTACAAACTATTCATGGCTGAATTATGATCATTTTCCATTTAAGGCTATTCAATATCATTCATTAATATAAGGAATACGAGTAGAGCTACGTCTACTCTCCTTAACCCACATTTTAAGTAAATTGTTAGGATCTTTTTATTAGTTTAATATAAGTAAAATTTTTAAAGTTCAAGATAATTGTTTGATTTTGTTTTCATAGTTATCCTTTGTTTTGTGAGATTATGAACTATTTTACATTTTCTAAGAGAATAGTAATAAACAAATGAATAATAACGAAAACTCACCTGTAATTTTTGTTCTTAAAATTTTTCTTATAATCCAATTAATATGAACTTGGGACTAATAATTAGTATGATAACTAATTGTTTTTGGAAATGAATAGTCAATTTTGAAAGCGAAGTCGGGGTTGGTATCAAAATAATGGTTAATAAAAATGAGATGATTAATAAAGAAAAAACGTATCTTTTATTTATTTCTGAGATGTAAAAATTATTTTTTTAAAAATTCTCCACTATTTCAAAAATAATATTAACTTATTAAGGAATAGAACCAAATTAAAAGTTTTGCTGAGTTTTCAGATATGACTATAGAGTGTGTCGAATCTAGTATCTAAGACTACACTTAAAAGACCTATTTTATCACATTGCACAAATACAATCTTTAATTATTGTTGACGCATAACACTCCATATTCATATGATCCAACCATAGATTGTGTTTTGTAGGGCAATACAATAGCAATAGAGAATATAATTTAGTTTTTAGTAAGAAAACCAAAAGTTAACAGTATTGTAAAATTAGTATGAAAACTGTAAAATATTTCATAGTCAGAAATAGGGGTATCAAATGGATGGGTTGGGCTGAAATTTAAGAGGTTAAAATGGAATGCATAAAATTTCCGGTTGGGTTTTGACCCGTCCAAATGTACTTTCGGCTCAAATGGGCTAAAATTAGGGTTGGGTCATGACCCGCCCAATTTAACCTGCTTAATTTAAGACTAACATTAAACATACAAAACAAATGATATATTGAGCTAAAGTGATAATCTTCTTGGGCTTAGCTCAATTATTTTACAATGGGTTGAATTGTAGGGTAACTTACATAAATCTCATATTGAAGTAAAGAAATTTCAATTTATCCCAACTTTTTTCATATTTAGAAAAATCCCATAAAATGTCAATTATGCGGATACACTGTCATTATGTGGATACAGTAGCGCCGTACATGATTCATAAGTCATGATTCATTGTAATCAATATCTGATGCAGTGAATCAGACATGCGTTAACTATTTATTGCAACGAATGATATTGTATGATCTATTGTTATATAAACCTATATAAGTTATGTGGATACACTGACACTCATACATGATTCATAAATCATGATTTCATTTGTCACATCCCAACCTAGGGGCGTGACCAGCGCCCGATAGGGGCACCTAGACACATGCTACCCTGAATTTCCCAATT
>JAPFFP010047907.1:0-10117 GCA_026153255.1 Solanum medicagineum
AATTTCGTAAGCTTAGCTTGGGATTTATTTTTGATTTGATAGTGGGTTAAGTGCCTAATCGGCACAAGTCATGACCCCGGGGGTTGGGTCATGACATACATGTATATGTATTCTAGTGGATGATGACCTAGCACCGATGAATTGGATATCAGCGTGGACTATCCCCAAGTGTCCAAACTCCTTTCTTTGAAATATGTGCCTAACATAGGATTATGTTTATGCCCCAAGAGGGAAAAAAAAGAAGAAGAATGATTATGGATCCACCATTGGCAAGTAGGTCACCTCTTTATCCGTTGTGGGGTAGACGACAAAGTTCAAGTTATAGCTTACTTGGTCTTATGTTGGTTACGGTCCCATCCTCAATATATATGAAGTTTTTTCGCATTCATGCGTCATGTATCTCATGGCATATTGATACGAATTATCCCTTTGTTATATGATTCTTTCTATATTGTATGCTCTTGCCATCTAATATTATATGTAGGTTTTAGGAAGTTACATGCATTGCACCATGTATACTTAGTATATTCAAATGTATTAAAGTATACTTTTGCCTACATGATCTCACCATGTAGGGATCGGAGATTTCTTTCATCTACCATTGGACGATTAGAGTTGATCTAAGATATTTATTGTGGTGAGTCCTATCTTCCAAGGACAAGCCACCATTCTTTTACCTATGGTGCTTTTGTTTATATTATTTACCTTGAGGGTGAGCTCAGGATGTGTCTTGGCCCCAGTCCCATCTTATGACTAGAGTCATTGTTGGACATCTTGTAGACTCTTGTATGGATATGTACTATGTGTTGTAGTTGGAGCTTATGGTTATGGGTATCTATTCGATATGGCTATTATGGATGGATTATGAGAATTGTAATGAGTATGTATGTTTGATATGGAAATGTGGAATATCTCAAGTCCTGTATTGCCCCTATAGAGTGAGTCATACTTACCCACCCCTTAGTTCTTATATGCTATGTGAATTCATATTAGTCCCTATCCCTATGATGCCCCCATAGCGTGAGTCTTATTTTTCCGCCCCTTAGCACTATGTGTTTACTATTTCCTATGCGCTACCGAACATATAATGTATGAATGGATGCTATAAGGCTTGTTTGGGGACTCTTGGGTTCCCATTCACTGTGTCACTCCTAGACCCCAGGTCCAGCTCGTGACAGACATTCCATAGATAGCCAAGCTATAACATAATCTCCAACCATAACACTAAGCATATGAATCTAAAGGAGTCTACAAGATGTCCAATAATACCTCTATCATAAGATAGGTCGGGGGCCAAGACATGTCTCGTGCTCACCCTCAAGTAAATAAAGAGATACAAGCACCATAGATAGAAGGATAGTGGATCGTCCTTGGAAGATAGGACTCACCACAACTAGTACTACTTGAAACCCAAGCTAGACGTCGCACGATGCATAGATAGGACCCTCGGTCCCTTCATGGTGAGATCATATAGGCAAAAGTATGTGTTGGTATGTTTGGATGTACTAAGTATGCGGGATCCAATGCATATGACTTACCAAATCTGCATTCAATATTAGATGACAAGGGCACATAATATAGAAGGCATCATATCCAAAGAAGAGTAGTATACAAAATGACATGAAATTCATGATGCATGAAATGCATTGATGCTCATATATAGTGGGGATAGACTATAACTGACAAATCAAATCCATGTGAGCTATAACATGTATTATTTTGATAAAGACCTCTCATCGGTAGGAGAAGATTACTTGTCACGGTAATCTACATCACACCTTATGACCCAGTCTTTTCAGTGGATGGCTACCTTTCTTACAACCTAGTCTTTTCAGAAGGATTTTCATTATCATATCATATCAATAAATGAATAACCATTCCTTACAACCCAGTTTCTTCAGTAATGGCTTTCATTCCTATGTTGGTACATAGTTCGAGGAAAGAGAGAAGACCCTTGGGGATAGCCTTGATGCCCCCCAATCCGTCGGTGCTAAGTCAAAACATCCCACAAGAATACTTATACATATACATGCTTTCAAGAGATACAATAGTTATTTCATATCTGTTCAATGCACATTTAGGCTCCAAAGCCAAACCATAAATCATAATCATGATACTCATGCATAGGAATAGCTCATGCTCATGTAAATATATGGTGTAAGCCCCAAAATGCTTGAAAAGCCATCAACAATAGACATTTATGTGATCGCATTGTTGTCATAACCTATATTGTATCAAAATCATATCATAAAACATGATTGGGCTTAACCCACTTCATAATTTTCACAAAAAATCCAATGTCATGAATGATGTGGGGAAAGCATAGGTAGTTAAGATTAAATATAAAACCAACATTATAATATGAAATTCAAATGAAAACATAATTAAATCCACATTTAAAATCATAATATAATCACCCAAACATAACTAAGCCTCGAAAGGGGACATGCATATTCATAATTTCATAAATGCAATGTAAATCTTCATGATAGGGCTTTAAGTAACTTAAAATCATCAAATATATACAGCCCATACATCAATTTAACTTAATAAATCCAAATAATGAAAACCCATATTCAAAGAGAGCTTAAATTCATAAAATTTTATTGAAAAGATTTGGGTCTCTTTGGTTGAAAGGAACCAAAGATCAAACCCACATACCTAGACCCAATAAAGAAATGCCAAAGAGAAATTTGAGGAAGGATTGAATTAGTCTTGAATCCCAAGCTTGAATCCCAGAATTGTTCTTGAGAGGAGTTTTTTGAGAGAGTTTAAAATGAGAGAATGAATTGAATAATTTGAATAAGGTTTTAGGTCATTAGAAAGTCTTAAGACAGCATAGGAAGTCCCAAAAAAGTCATTAGGATAAATTAAATTTATGAAAATGCCATTAATGAAAGAGATAGAAAAATTTCCGTTAGCCACTCACTTGAGGGTACATAGCCCATGTGGTATTACATGATCCGTGTACCTTGGCCGTGAACCCACACGTAGACAAAAATTAGGATATTGGAACCATGGATTGAAACTTAGAATTTTGAGCACAAGATTCACCACACGGATGGTTTCACGGGTCGTGTGAAGTCACATGGTTCGTGTGGTGTGCCCGAATACCAACACTTAGAAAATTTTCACAAAAAATTTACACAATGGTGATTTAGAATATTTTTACCCTGGAAGCCATACGGCACCCTCACGGCCCGTGAGGCATCACACAAGTCGTGTGAGGGGACGTGTGACCTCACTTCGTCCCAAATGGCGGGGGTTTAAGCACAAGCCACCACACAGCTCCTCCACACGGTCAGTTAAGTATCACACAGCCTGTGTGGCATGCCTTAGCTTGTAACACCCCACCAAGTCCAACATCCAAAAATTGAGGCCAAGTGTTGCCTCATTGGAGGCCACACGGGCCGTGTAATCTCCCCTGAGACAACACTTGGTCCAAATTTTATCCAAAATTGAAAACTTCGAGTTCTAATGAATTCATACAATATCTGGGTCATAACATTTTTCCATTATTATACAAGTGATAGATTCAATTCATGTTTGATTTGAGCTTTTCTCAATATATCATTTTAATTGGTTTTTCCTTCGCTACTCAAGTGACAGATTTAACTCAGGTTAGGTTTATGCTTCTCTCATAGATCATTTTTATGTGTTGATTTTCCTTTTCTGCTCAAGCAACAGATTCAACTCAAGCTGTATTTAATCTTTTATTAACATATCAATTATTTTTTATTGATTTTTCCCTTTGTTGCGAAGTGACAAATTCAACTTATGGTTAGCTTTGAGATTCTCTTAACAGATTTTTTTGTTGTGGATTTTTCTTTTTCGGTCAAGTGATAGATTAAAGTCTGATTAGATTTAATCTTTTCTCAATAGTGAATTTTCTTTATTGATTTTTTTCTTTGCTTCTCAGATGGCATATTCAGCTCAGGTTAGGTTTGAGCTTCTCTCAATACATAGATTTTTTTTTTGATTTTTTCTTTTTTGCTCAAGCGATAGATTCAATTTAGGTAGGTTTGATTTCTTAGTAGTTCAATTTTTGAAAAAATAATTAGTTTAGGTCTTGTTTGAAAATAATTATGAAACTTGTGAACCCTAACCTTGTTTGTTCCTCTCTCTCTCTCTCTCTCTCTCTCTCTCTCTCTCTCTAACTATCTATCTATATATATATATATATATATATATAAGATTGTTTGTTACATACTGTTTCCCTTTCAGACTTGCTACTCACTATTGATTTTTTTTTGTTGCTCAAGTGACATATTCAACTCAAGTTCGGTTTGAGCTTTTTTTTGACAAATCATTTTTCATTGACTTTTTATCAATAGATTAACTTTTTATTGATTTTTTTCTTTGTTGCTCAAGTGAAGGATTCAACTTAGGTTAGGTTTGAAGATTATTTTTTTAATTGATTTTTCTTTTTGATTAAGTGACAGATTCAACCCAGCTTAGATTTAATCATTTCCCAATTGATCAAAATTTTTATTGATTTTTCCTTTGTTGTTCAAGTGATAGATTCAACTCGAGTTAAGTTTAAGCTTCTCTCAATATATTTTTTTTTATTTTTCTTTATGGATTAAGCGATAGATTCCACTCAGATTAGATTTAATCTTATAGCAATAGATCAATGTTTCTCACTGATTTTTTTCTTTGTTGCTCAAGCTAGCTTTGAGCTTCTTTCACTATATCAGAAAAATATTGATAGTTTCTTTTTTGGTTCAAGAAATAGAGATTTAACTTAGGTTAGGTATGATTTCTCAATAGTTCAATTTTTGATAGAATAATTAGTGTCCAGGCTAGTTTGTGAGCACCATGACTTTTCTACCCGATACCTGCTATATCGGCCACCAGCATAGATTCCCAGTAATTTGACCCACCTAGACTCATCCAATATTTTTATCTCACTACGATTTGATTCTTGATTTTCATGCCTTAGGTAAGAATCAGTCAATCATTTAGCACAGTCCTCCTTGCTAGCAATATTATTTATATACTTGTTCAATGACACCTATTGAGTACGCTTTAAAAGCTTTTTAGTTCCAAAAGATAAATTTTAGCAATGCAGTTTTACTCTATCCTTAATTATATTCTAATTTCTCGTCAACTAAGTTAAATTAATTATTCTAATAGATTTGCAAAAACTATGAAACCTGAGAACCCTAACCTTGTTTTCTGAAAGAGTAACATTTAGAGATATTTGCAAAAAAAGTAGGAATGTATAATTAGATGACAATTCATAGATACAAATATAAAAATACTCAATTCATATTCACTACTCATCACTCAAAAGAACTAAAAAGAAAAAGAACTAGTGTTCCCCCTTTTTACAAGACACTTAGTACTAAATCCAATTCAAAGAGTAGAATCTAAAACTTGGATAATCAAAACTCAATGAACAAAATATATAGTACGTCCAATTTGAAGAGCAAAAGATCTCAAAGCTTGGTCCAACTCTATATATGTTATGTCACTTCCTCATTTTAGGTTATACTTAGTGATTTTACAACTTGAATATTTAAGTCATTAAATTGAGTTAAATATATGTGCCATAGTGTCCATGATACACAGAGAGGACAAGTCTAGATACATGTTCTCAAAGATGGGGTGTTAGCTGTTTGTTGACGTTAAATTAAGGTGTTTGTCTATGTGTTATGCTTTTAATTGATTATTACCTTTTCAAAAAACTTGTTACGTTAAACTTTATTTTGGGTGTTTATTCCCAGAATCTATTTATTTAGATGGCCACATTCTGTTTCTCATATTTTGTTACCCAAATATATATGAACAAGATCATTATCTGTTGTTCTAAGTTAACTGCAGCCTCATTCTACAAGCCATCAGTAGAAGCATTTTGTAAGAAAGATATACTGCTCCATAACAGAGAAGGGCTTGGACTAAGTCCTAAACCACAGACATTATGAACACTACAAAATTTTCAATTGTTTGCATTCGATTATGTTCATATATAATTTTATGTATCCATGGTCTCTCTTACAACTCTTTATGTTATTTACAGTGGCTTATCTAATCTACTCTCACAGTAATAAATGGAACAAAATAGTTTTTGATGTTGGAAATAACCCTCATATTGCAGGAAACACAGAGAGAACACAGAATTTCTCTAATGGACCATCCAAAAGAAACCTCAGCTCTCCCATCAAATGCGTCTGAAGTTAAGGTGGTTATCAATAGTTTTGACAAACATATTTTAAAATTTATTCAGACTTAAGTTTGGACTGTTAGATATGTTTTTGCATAACGTCAACATTGGAGTGTGTTTTGAACATGTATTTTCCTGCCATTTTTAGAAGCTTTCCAAATCACTCAATATAATTTCTTTTCCAGCTTCAGCTATTGCAACATACTCTGCCTCAGCAGATGAAAGAGCAACACACTTTTGAAGCTTTGACATCTAACTCATTGTCGTACCACCTATAGTGTAGATGTACCCAGATGTGCTCTTGCTCGAGTCCACATCACCACTCAAATCAGCATTGCGAAATCCCTATAGGATAATCTTGCCATTGCCAAAACAAAGTGAAGTATTAGATGTACCTTTCAAGTATCTTAGAAGCCATTTCACAGCTTCCCAATGCTCTTTCCCCGGGTTCGATATATATCTGCTGACAACTCCTACTGCGTGTGCTATATCAGGTCTTGTGCAGACCATAACATACATCAAGCTCCCAACTATAGAGGCATAAGGAACTAGTGCCATGTGTTCACGCTCCTCAGTTGTCTTCGATGATTACTCTTTTGACAATCTTAGATGACTTGCCAAAGGAGTAGTCCTGGGTTTAGCATTATTCATCCTGAATCTGGATAACTTCTCAATCAACTGCTCTTGGGAAAGATTTAAAGTTCCATTAGATCTATCCCAAAAAATCCTCATTCCAAGAATCTGCTTTGCAGCACCTAAATTTTTCATTTCAAACTCAAAAGACAAACTTAGCTTCAGATTGTTTATCTCCTTCATGCGCATATCATCCATATACAAGAGTAAAAGATATAAGAATCAGAATTTTCCTTGAAGTAGAAGCACTGATCCTTTTCACTTTGGTGAAAACCACTCTTGATAATGAAGGAGTCAAATTTAATATACCATTGTCTAGGTTCCTGGTTCAACCCATACAAGCTCCTATTAAGCTTACATACCAAGTGTTCATTGCCAGGAACTACAAACCCTTCTGGTTGCTGCATATATATTTCCTTATCCAAGTCACATGTAAAAACGCCATTTTTACATCCATTTTCTAAAGATGCAAATTTTTAGCAGCAACAATACTCAAAATAATTCGGATAGTAGTTAATTTCACAATAAGAGAAAATATTTCAGCATAGTCAATACCTTTCCTTTGTGAATATCCTTTGACCAATAACCGAGCTTTGAATCTTCTTTTGCCATCTTTTTCATGCTTAATTCTGTACAACCATCTGTTCAACATGGCTCTATTTCCAGCAGGCAATTTAGTTAGCTCCCAAGTATTATTCTTTTCAAGTGAGCTCATTTCGTCATCCATGGCTTGTTCCCACTTGCTTGAGTCTTCCACCTGTTTAGCCTCACTGAAACACTTTTGGGTTCCCCCTCAGCAGTCATCAATAGATATTGTAATGATGGTGAATACCTGTCTAGTTCTCTAATGGTTCTGGATGATCTTCTCAACACCGGTTCTGGTGTCACTTGTTCCACCTCTAGCTCTTCAGCAACAGTTTCTAGAGTTTCTTGAGACCCTCTTGACTAGGTGTAATTTCCATCTCAACTCCCACTTGCTTTGCAATCTCTGAGTCCTTCTTGTTGTTATCTTTGTACAGAACATTTTCATCAAATGTCACGTCACAATGTCTTAGGATTTTTCTATGTTTGTCATCCCAAAACCTATAACCAAACATGTCAGAACCATAACCTATGAAATAACACTTCACGGACTTAGCATCAAGCTTGTCTCTTTTCTCAGGATCAACGTGAACATAAGCAACACATCCAAAGGTCCTCAAGTGTGACAATTGGATTTCCTTTCCTGTCCACACCTCTTCAGGAATCTTAAATCCTAATGGATCTGATGGACCTCGATTAATCGAGTATGTTGTTATGTTCACTGGATCTGCCCAAAATGTCTTAGGCAGCCCACAATGAATTCTCATACTTCGTGCACAGTCATTCAACGTTCTGTTCATCCTTTCAGCGACACCATTCTTTCATGCCTTTCCTGGGACTATTCTCATCAGTCTAATTCCCTCAGTTGCACAAAATGTCTTAAATTCTGACAAGTCATATTCTCCGCCATTGTCTTACCTCAAACATTTGATTTTTAGCCCCGTTTGATTCTCAACTTCTGTCTTCCATCTCTCAAAGATGGCAAACACATCAAACTTATGTTTCATGAAGTAGACCCAAACTTTCCTGCGGAAATCATCAATGAAAGTTACATAAAATCTAGAACCACCAAGTGATGAAACTGGAGATGGTCCCCATAATCAGTATGACCATTTCCAATCATTCTTTCTTATGTTCTCTTGCAACCTTCATGAAACTGACATGTTTCTGTTTCCCATAACACATTTTTCACAAAACCCTAAATCAATAGACTCGAGACCTTCCAAAACTCCCTTTTTAGCTAGTATCTTCATTCCGTTGATGCTCATGTGTCCAAGTCTATTATGCCATGGACTTGAACTGCAAACTTGTCAGTCACAGGAGCTAAGTTTATATATCCTTTAGTGGTGTACAATGTTCCAATTTTTGTGCCACGTGCTACGATAGTAGCACCTTTCACAACATTCCACGAACCATGTCCAAACACTAATGTATAACCTGAGTTGTCCAACTGACCAACAAAAAGCAAATTCTTCTTGAGACGAGGAACATATCTGACATCTTCCGGCATCCGTTTGCCCGAGGGAGTATGTATACAGATATCCCCCCTTCCTTTAATCGGCAAAGCCTTATTGTCAACAAGATATACATTTTCGAAATATCCAAGCTTGAAATTTCGAAACAACTCCTTGCTTGGTGATGTGTGGAAGGAAGCACCGGAATCCAAAATCCAAGATTCAACCGGGCTATCAACACTAAGAACTAGTGCATCTCCAATGTCTTTTGCTGAATTTATGGAGTCATTAACATTTCTAGATCTGTAATTCAGCTTCTTTTTGGGTTTCTTACAGTCTGTCCTAATATGTCCCCTATCTCCAAAGTTCCAACACAACACATTAGATTTATGTGGAGATTTCCCACGATTCTTTGACTTAGATCTACCATGTGTATTCTGACCCCTCGATTTACTTCTGCCCCTATGGTCAACACTAAGAGCATTACCCGAAGATTCTTCGATCTCTCTCTTGCGAATACTTTCGCTGAGAACAACATCTTGGATTTCATCAAACTTCAGTTTTTCAGACCCATGGGAACTACTAATTGCAGCAACAACCGTACACCAAGATTCAGGTAGAGATGACATCAAAATCAAAGTCTTAATTTCGTCTTGGAAACTAATATTAACAGAACTCAATTGACTTACAATAATATTGAACTCATTAATAAGGTCAGCCATAGATCTGCCTTCAGACATTTGTAAATTGAACAATCTACGCATCAAGTAAACCTTGCTCGTCGCAGAGGGCTTTCTCGTACATACTTGACAGAGCTTTCATCAGATCTGTTGTCTTCTTCTCCTTCACGATGTTGAAGGCCACGTTTTTGGACAAACTCAACCAGATCAAGCCTAGAGCTTGTCCATCCTTGAGTTTCTATTTCTCTTCCGCCATCTACTCTGGCTTCACCCCAATCAAGGGTTCATGAAGATCCTTCTGATACAAGAAGTCTTCGATTTGCATTTTCCGGAACCCGAAATCGGAGCCATCAAACTTGTCAATACCGACCTTTAAACTCTCCATCAACACAGATTGTAGTGAATCAAACCTTGCTCTGATACCAGTTATTAGGATATACACCAGATCTATTGAGAAATTAAAGGAGGAAGAAGATGAAAATCTTATTTGAAGAAGATGAAGTAGAGAGAAGTGAGAGTTTCTCTCTCTAAAAATGGGAAGACTTAATATTTTAACGTGGTAACATCCAATTACTTGGGCAACTTCCACGGGTGTAATATAT
>JAPFFP010047908.1:0-10116 GCA_026153255.1 Solanum medicagineum
ATTGAGCTACCTATTCTTGATTTTGAGATATATGAATTTGTATGGACATCTTGCATATTTTATTTCCATAAACATGATTATTGTGCATTACTATGTGTTTGTTACATGATCCAAGAAAAGAGATGTAAAGCCGAAGGGAAATGGTTTCGGCTAGTGAAAAAGAGAGAAAGAAACGAAAAAAAAGAAAAAGGATGTACTATGGTTCGAGGGACGTGTCGCACGCCGCGACGAATACTATGATTCGAGGTTCGTGTCGCACGCCGCGATGTTTACTATTATTTGAGGGATATGTCACACGCCGCAATGGATACTATGATTCGAGGGACGTTTCCCTCGCTGCGACAAATACATGGTCCATGTGTGGCCCCCATGGGTTCTAACTGAGGCATGTTTATGATCAGCGGATGTGTATCACTAGGATAGACATGCATCATTCTATGTGACATTGCATTGCATTGCATTACATCTCACGACATTCATTTTCATTCCATAACGTATTGGCTTGTTATGATTATATGGAGTGCTATTGAGATTGGTTATTCATTATATCATTTGACTTGTTTATGTCTTTACATGGTTAGTTTCGATATTGATTTAATGACACTTAAGAATTAGCGAGGACTTGTAAATTGTAGAATTTTCCCCTATGACTTGAAAGTGGGATAAATGAGGATTATACTATCATAGACTTTGATCATAGCATTTTTGGCTGGTGTAATGGTGAAGGTTATGACTTAGGTTGTAGTTATGGGGGTTGGTTGGAGTGTTGGGGGTACCAATATTCTATATTACTTAATTTTGTGTTTATTAGTTCACTTGCGGAGTATCATGTGTTTGGTACTCACCCCCTTGCTACAACAATTTTGTAGGTTGCGAGCCCATATTGTCATGACACTCTCTATTTTCCTTGTCCGAGGCTTCCTGTGGAGATTGTGAGGGGTAGCTGCTTGTCATCCCAGCTGACTTCTTACTCCTACTTATGATTTTGTTCTATTCTAAAGACAATATCATTTGATACTTGTGATTTCTTTCGAATCTATTGTAATACATTAGAAGTTTGTGCACGTGACAACCAGGTTTTGGGGGATTTTCATTAAGTTGACTTATTATCCGTAATTGAACCTTCATTTTTATTATAATTCTGCATTTTTAATGTTATAGTTTGGTTGTAGGCTGACTTGTCTTGGTGGGATAAGACGAGTGCCATCACGCCTAAATTTCGGGTCGTGACACTTGATAGATTTATGGATCCACTAATAGACACGTCTTCCACCCCGGCAAGGTATTGGATGGATGTGGCAACGACATCACTTTCATTGTACCATCACCGACTCATAGGTGATAGTTTTCGGTTAAAGAAACTCCCATATTGGTTTCATCCTAATAGTACTCTGATGTTGATGTGATGGTATGAGTCTTGATTTATGTTGATGTGATGTTGTCCTACTCCTTATCCTGAGCTGAGATGAGTAGCTGATGAGTTGATCTCATTCCATGTTATTCTGTCTATATTGTTTACTTTTAGCCCATTTTACATACTGTACATTCCACATACTGACATCATTTGGCGCCATATCGTTTCATGATGCAGATTCAGTAAATAGAGGACTTTAGCAGGTGATTTATTGAGGTTCAGAGACTTCTAGCTCCAGAGACTTGGCGATTTCTCCCCTGCATTCAGAGAATGCCTTTTATTTCATTTTCTTATGTTTTGAGTTACTCTTTGAGTTTGTGGTAACCATGACCTGTCATGGTACCTTCTTAGACTACTGAAATTGAGGCTTCATATGCACAGAGGTGATAGTTTTGATGTTGGGATTTTCCCTTTTCTTTCTGAATTGAGGTTTCTTCATAAATTATCTTGTCTTATGAATGTTGACGACTAGTCTTGTGGCCTATGGCCCGCATTTCTTGATGAGGATGTGATAGAATAGAGTTGCCCACTGTTATGTATTCTGATGTCTTCGGTTAATTCATTGATTGAAGAATGCGATGAGGCCAGGTTGTTCTCTTAGGGACTAGCAATAGTCTCTGAGTGCCAGTTACGACCAGAGTACCCTCCCGGGACATGACAACGAAAGTCTATTTCCCTTTCGGGAGGAACAATAGGAAGCTCATCGAGAAAGACATCAAAAAACTCATTGACCATCGAAACCGACTCAATAGGAGGGACTTTAGACTCAACATCCTTAACCCTTACAACATGGTAAATGCAACCCTTAGAAATCAATTTTCAGCCTTAAGATAAGAAATAACCTACCCTTAAAAATAAACATCAATTGTCGTGATGGGGCAAGTTCGCAACGTGGAATTGTCGTACTCTAGTTATTTTTTTGACTGAAAACTTAAAATATGTTGAAAGACTATTTTTCTATGAAAATACATGTAACTCGCGTTTGTCAAATGCGTTTTATGTGTAATTTTTTGTAAATCGCATTTCGATAGATTTTTCAATCCCGTCAAAAAAGTTTTTAACAATAATAAGTCAGGCCCGCAATAGGGATGCGACGCGCCTCTGCTGCTCACAGGCATTGTTTTTCGATCTCACATCGAAAAATTATCTTTTAATCCGGTTGCTCTAACAATCAACCGAGACCATTTTCCCACTTAATTATTTAGGATGGTCTGCTCTAACAATCAACCGAGACCATTTTCCCATTTAATGTTTTAGGATGGTCGCATATCCGATCTTGGATTCACCACTAAACATAGGAAGATGCGTTGTGCGCACATCTCTCCTCTAGGAGTATTTTGATAATTTTTCTGGGTGATACACAATTGTTAAAATGTCAACTAGAAATAGTTAATTATTTATTGAGATGTTAATTAACGAAAAAAATGAAATTCAATTAAAAAATAAAAGAATTTTAAAAATTAAAGCAGGGCGGGTCTATGTGGGGCGGGGCACAATGGTTGAAAATGAAAAAAATCGTTATGCAGACAGAGTGGGGCAGTTTAAAAAATATGCAGATTTAGCTCAACACGCGCCTCGTACCTGCCCCGCACGCACCCCGTACCAGCCCCGCATGCGCCCTACTGTCATCCCTATTTCTCTTTAAATTATTTTCTAAATATAAAAAAATAGTGTAATATATTTATGTGCATCAAACATTAATTTATATTCTTTTCGCATGAGTCAACTTTCATGAGACAACATTATTGCTCTAAATAATTTTATTCCTAAAGAAAACAATATTCACAGAGATTGAAAATATAAAAGATTGTTTTCTTTTTAAACTATTTTCTAAAGAAGAAGAAGAAAAACAGTGTAATATATTTATGTGCTCCAAATATTAATTTATCTACTTTTCTCATGGGTCAACTTTGATATAAATGTTGACTTATACCTTGTCTTAGTTTATTAATTACCTCAATCAAGACATGTCTTTAAATGGACAGAGAATAATTGAAATAATTTTTAAATTGACTAAAATAAATAATATTTTCTATGTTTTAATTGTTCAAATCTACAATTAATTGGTGAGGCAGATGAATTTTATTTCCACCTTATATCATAATTAATATGATAATATCACTTACAAATACGATAATGTGATATTCTTGACTTAAAATTTTATAGTAATATCCATTATTTGTTATAGATTACTACAATCTAAAATTCATATCATCTGCATTTATTAGTTAATTAAATATAGACAAACGGTAATAATTTTCTTTAACTTATTTAAGGACTGACCAATTTAAGAGAAAACATATTCACTCCTGTTTTTCTTGAAGTCTGCTACAAATTAGGAAAAAGAAATCAGTAGATTATAAACATTGATAGTGAAGTTGTTTCTCATTGCAAAAATGGAATAAATAAACAAACGAGCAAGATTATGTCGTGAGTAGTCTATAAATTCTCTTCGTTTTTACAAATTTTTAGTGCATAATTAGTTTTTTTCTACCATTTACTACTTTAGAAAATCTTTTTGTTATTCATATTTCAAATATGAATAATGCACTGTAATACCCCACATCTTACATGTACTAGTCCTATTCATACGGAACTGATATAGCTTGGTCAAATCAGCATCCACTTTTAAAAGTGCTTGAATTTCAAATTAGAGGGCTATGTGTACGTCTAATGCTTAAGATGAGTGAGTATATATAAGTTTTAAGTAAAATTGAGGAGATCAAGGCCTTAAATGAAGTGAAAGAAATGAGGTGCTTGTAGGACTTAGGACGTAGCGGATGAGTCACTCACGTGCTTAACTTAAATAGGCTAGGTAGACGGAGATGAGGACCAACACCGAATCTGCCCAAGTCCGATAATGAATAAAGTCCATTTTAAGGGTGTAACTTTAGCCCATTTTCTAGCATTATAAAGGGACAATATTTTCAGCTCAAGAAGAATAGCAAAAGGCCCCAAGTACATTCATAACCCACTTGATGATTTGGGCCCAAATCAAGTGAAAGAAAAAGAGAATAGTGGGCAGCCAAGGCGTATCAAATTGGAACACAATAAGGCCCAAGTGAAAGGGGCAAAATGATACATTACTAACTTGTTAAAATAAGACTTAAAATATAAAAGAAATTCGGCCAAAGTGTTCCTTTAAAAGGGCTCACAAGCAGTTCCTTTAAGTTATTCAACATTGGAGAGAAAAAAAACAGATTTTTTCCAAGTTTTCTCTCTACTCTTTCTTGACTTTACAAAGCAGTCACAAGAGACTTTTAGGATTCTTGGAGAAGCCCTACACCTTGAGGGTAAAGGTAAGTAAAGATACTTGTGTATTTAGTATGATCTTTCATGAAAAACAAGAGAAATAGGTTGGTTATACTTATGCTGGAATTTTGGACAGCATGTGCTCCAAAGATTGTTGTACACTTTCCTTATTTATTTGAAAACTTTTTTCTTCTTGTTTGGCTTGATTATGCAGGGAGGTTGATGTTTTCAATGAGATTTAGTTCTGTAATGATGTATCAAGGTTACTGCACCATTTTTATCTTCCGCAAAAATGAGTTCTTATATAATATAGTAATTGTGCTCTTAGTAGGAACTTGTGGGCTAATAAATGGAGATTGTTGTTTCACGTTCTCCATATATTTTAGAACTATTTTTGGACTATTTTATGTGTAAATATGGTGGGAACAGTTTGGTTAAATTTTGAACAGGTTTGGGATTGTTGAGGTTGAAATGTAGCAAAAGAAAGTAGTGTTATTGATCCTACTTGTGTGTTGCATAGAATTGTTATGTGTTGAGCTCTGTGGGCTATTGTAAGACTGTTATGGGGATGAAATAAGCTAGACATGATATGTATATGAGAATTTGTATTAGAAAGTACGATTAGAGGTGGAAAGGTTGAAAGAATACTCTTGGGTTGATAATTACACGTTCGATGCCCGTGTGTTATTTTTTTATGAGATTGGACTGCCAAGACAAGTTTATTAGCTACTAATACTAGTTTTATCACCTACTTTATTGCAGATAAGTATTTGGGGGAAAAGGAGGTTACTTTGAGGTAGTAATGAGGTCATACATCGAGGTATGTAAGGCTACTTGATTTTGTATTACTTAGCATGAAATCTAGATTCTTCCTTGACACATAGAGGCACTTACAAACTCTGACATAACTTAAAAATGTGTCTCCACTCTTTAACATGTTCATATGCCTCCATACATAGTTATTTGCAAATCTGCATACATACTTGGATACCAAGATTCATGAGTTCTTTCTGGCTAACTAAAGTTCATGTGTTGTTTCATCTCTTACGCATTTCATTATTTGTGTAACCTACTCTTTTCATTATGGTATTGTCTTGTATGATTATTATGTGTCACATGCTATATCTACGGTCCTACAGCTCAATATTATGACCAACAAAAGAATCATCTCAAAAGTAAATAAAAGATAAAGTAAGTTGCTTATTGATGGGTGGTATCCTAGGGGCGGACGAATCACCTAGCATGGGTTGATCCCATATTACGGGGGGTATCCCACGGGTGAAACGAAAGCCTAGCATGGGTCAATCCTGATATTGACTTACCACTGATCAGCTAGTCATTTGTATTATATGTTGTGCACAGATTATAAAGTAACAAAAGATAAAAAGGACTTAAAGTACATGATTCCACAATATGACTAAAGGTGGTCTCTTATCCTTACACCTGTGCATGATTTCATTTGAGCTCTTACTTCATATAAAGTACTTCCTGCCTTATATATTCAATAAATTATCTCGTACTGATGTCCCTTACGGGGGACCTGCATTTTATGCTTCAAGAAAAGGAGCTAGTAGATCTCCCAGTAGGAGTACAGGATATCCAGCTGTTGTTACTGAGCTCCAAGTTGTTTCGGGGCTTTGTGTGTCTTTGTATAGAAGTTAGTCATGAGACAGGGTCTGCCCTGACCCTTATCAGATAATGTTCCTTATCTAGAAGTTTTGTAGATTATGTAAAGTAAAGTGTGGTCAAGTCTCGTACTTTAGACATCGTGGCTCCAACGGCCTAGTCATATGCATTTCCTTTTGGCTTGTCATTACTATCTACTTTCTTGATAGCATATTGAATGTTAAAACCTCTTATAATGTTTATAGAAAGTGCATGGGTACAGGTTGGTTCTCCCAAGCCTTATCGGCCATGGGTGCCAGTCCGCCTTAATGAGACTTTGGGCGTGACATGCACAGTTTTCTCCTCCATCATTTTTAGTACCTTTTCGTGTTTTACATCGATGTCCTTTATGCATTGGAGCATTTCATATGCATATTAAACTTATGAATTATGTATGAATTACTCATCCCTTAACATCTCAACAAAATGTTCTTTTACGTTCTCATGTGTATGCATCAAATAATTTAAACTCAGAAAATGTATCATCATCTCAACTTGCACCTCCACAGTATCCGAGTTCACAGAATGTTGTCCTACGTTCTTCTAATACTTTTTGCTAGAAAATCTGCCATCAACTTATTCTGCAATCCCACATCATATGGGTTCAAAGAATGTTACCCTACGTCCTCATGGATATCCATTCAGACCTCATGGATATAAATTTTATTTTTTTTCAAAAATTTAAACTAGACATGTCCGGTAGTTGTTAGTTATTAAAATGTTAATTAGAAACCTTTAATTAACGATTACGAAACAATTGTTAAATATCAACTAAAAATAGTTAATTAGTTGTTGAGATGTTAATTAGCAAAAACAAATCTAAATTCAATTAAAAAAATAAAAGAATTTTAAAATTTAAGCAAGGCGGGTCTATGTGTGGGGGAGGGGGGAGCAGACACGTTGAAAATGAAAAAAGTTATCATGCGGGATAAGGGGTGGCAGTTTAAAAAATTTGCGGATTGAGCTAAACACGCACCTCGCACGCGCTCCGTACGCGCCCTATTGCCATCCCTATTTCTCTTTAAATTATTTTCTAAATACAAAAAAATAGTATAATATATTTATATGCATCAAACATTAATTTATCTTCTTTTTTCATGAGTAACTTCCGTGAGACAACATTAATGCTCTAAATAATTTTATTTCTTTAGAAAATAATATTCACAAAGATTGAAAATATAAAAGATTTATTACTTTTTAAACTATTTTCTAAATAAGAATAACAGTGTAATATATTTATGTGCACCAAACATTGATTTATCTTTTTTCTCATTAGTCAACTTTGATAGAACTGTTGACCACAACCTTGTCTTAATTTATTAATTACCTCAATCTAGACATGTCTTTAAATGGATAGAGAATAATTTAAATAACTATTATATTTTGACTAAAATAAATAATATTTTCTATTTTTAAATTGTTCGATCTACAAGTAAGTGGTGAGACAGATGAATGTTATTTCCACTTTATATCATAATTAATATGATAATATCACTTACAAATAAGATAATCTGATACTATTCACTTAAAAATTTACAGTAATATCCATTATGTGTTATAGATTACTATAATCTAAAATTCATATCATCTGCATTTATTAGTAAATTAAATATAGACAAATGGTAATAATTTTCTTTTGCTTATTTAAGAATTCACCAGTTTAAGAGAAAACATATCATTCATGTTTTTCTTGAAGTCTGTTACAAATTAGGAAAAAGAAATTAGTAGATTATAAACTTTGATAGTAAAGTTGTTGCTCATTGCAAAAATGGAATAAACATAAATAAACGAGCAAGATTATGCCGTGATTAGTTTGTAAATTCTCTTAGTTTTTAGAAATTTTAGTGCATAATTGGTTTTTTTCCTACCATTTTCTACTTTACAGAATCTTTTTGTTATTCATATTTCAAATATGAATAATACAAATTTTTTTCCTCCATCATTTTTAGTACCTTTTCGTGTTTTACTTTGATGTCCTTTATTCCCTGGAGCATTTCATACTCATATGAAATTTATGAATCATGTACAAATTACTCATCCCTTAATGTCTGAGCAAAATATCATTTTACGTTCTCATGTGTATGCATCAAATGTTTTAAACTCAGAAAATGCATGATCATCTCAACTTGTACCTCCACAGTATCTGAGTTCACAGAATGTTGTCCTACGTCCTTCTAATACTTTTTTGCTAGAAAATCTGCCACCCGCTCAATCTGCAGCCCCACATCATGCGAGTTCATAGAATGATACCCTATGTTCTCATGGATATTCATTCAGTCCTCATGGATAAAAAAAATTTTTTTCTAAAATTTAAACTAAACATGTCCAGTAATTGTTAGTTGTTCAAATGTTAATTAGAAACTTTCAATTAACGATTATGAAATAATTGTTAAAATGTCAACTAGAAATAGTTAATTAGTTGTTGAGATGTTAATTAGCTAAAAGAAAAACTAAATTTAATTAAAAAATAAAAGAATTTTAAAATTTAAGCGGCGCAGGCGGGCAGGTTGAAAATGAAAAAAAGTCATCATGTGGTATAGGGCGGGGCGTTTTAAAAAATTTGCGGATAGAGCTCAACACGTGCCCCGTACCCGCCTCGCACGCGTCCTATTGTCATCCCTTTTACTCTTTAAATCATTTTCTAAATAAGAAAAAATAGTGTAATATTTTATGTGAATCAAACATTAATTTTATCTTTGTTCTCATGAGTCAACTTTCATGAGACAACATCAACGCTCTAAATAATTTTATTCCTAAAGAAAATAATATTCACAAAGATTGAAAATTAAAAGATTAATTACTTTTTAAACTATTTTCTAAATAAGAAGAAAAACAGTGTAATAAATATATGTGCACCAAACATTAATTATCTTTTTTCTTATGGGTCAACTTTGATATAAATATCGACCATTACCTTGTCTTAATTTATTAATTACCTCAATCTAGACATATCTTTAAATGGGCAAAGAATAATTAAAATAACTATTATATGTTGACTAAAACAAATAATGTTTTCTATTTTTTTATTGTTCAAATCTACAATTAATTGGTGAGACAGATGAATGTTATTTCCACTTTATATCAAAATTGACATGATATTATCACTTACAAATAAGATAATCTGATACTCTTGAGTTAAAATTTTACAGTAATATCTATTATGTGTTATAGATTATTACAATCTAAAATTCATATCATCTGCATTTATTAGTTAATTAAATATGGACAAATGGTAATAATATCCTTTTACTTATTTAAGGACTGACCAGTTTAACAGAAAACATATTCACTCCTGTTTTTCTTGAAGTCTGCTGCAAATTAGGAAAAAGAAATCTGTAGATATAAACGTTGATAGTAAAATTGTTGCTCATTGAAAAAATGGAATAAACATAAACAAACGAGCAAGATTATGCCTTGAGTAGTCTATAAATTCTCCTTGCTTTTACAAATTTTAGTGCATAATTGGTTTTTTTTCTATCATTTTCTACTTTGGAGAATCTTTTTGTTATTCATATTTCGAATATGAATAATGCAAAATTTTCTGGTCAATCATTTTTAGTACCTTTACTTATTTTACTTCGACGTCCTTTATTCCCTGGAGCATTTCATACTCATATGGAATTTATGAATCATGTACGAATTACTCATCTCTTAACATCTGAGAAAAATATCATTTACTTTCTCACGTGTATGCATCAAATATTTTAAACTGTCACGACCCGACCCCGGGGCCGTGACTAGTGCCGATTAGGCACCATTACAGATACGAAAGCACAGATTACTAC
>JAPFFP010047909.1:0-10116 GCA_026153255.1 Solanum medicagineum
AACAATTATTTTTTCTTTCAAGAATAGTTTAATAAAGAATACTACTAGTATTCCAGAGTAATCCTAGTTTATTTTAGAGATAATATACATTGGAAATTGCTGAAAATAAAAAAAGTGTCAGAAATTAAACAACATAGCCAGTGATAATGTGATAGCCTATACTTCTAGGAAACTCAAAGTATATGAAAGGAATTATCCTATTCATGATCTTGAATTGGCCCCATGGCTTTTGCTTTGAAAATTTGGCGTCATTATTTGTATGGGGTGCATGTTGATGTGTTCACCAATCATAACAGTCTCCAATATGTGTTCACTCAAAAAGATGTTAACTGGAGACAAAAAAGGTGGTTAGAGCTTCTTATGGAATAAGATAAGAGTGTGCATTATCATCCCGGTAAGGTTAATGTGGTGGTGGATGCTTTGAGTAGGGTGTCTATAGGTAGCCTAGCTCATGTTGATGATGGGTCAAAGAGGTTGCTAGAGAGATTCATCGGTTGGCTAGATTTGGGGTTAGGTTGGAAGAGGCAGATAATGGTGGTATTGTGGTTGTTGGTGGTTCAAAATCTTCCTTAGTTTATGAGGTAAAAGGAAAGCACGATCTTGATTGCTCCTTGCTATAATAGAAGGCCTTGGTAAAAGAGGGCAACGTGGAGGTTTTTTCCCAAGGGGGAGATGGTGCCCTTAGGTACCAAGGTAGGTTGTGTGTGCCTTGTGTTGATGAATTTGGAGAGAAGATTCATGATGAGGCTCATAATTCTTCCTATTCTATCCATCCCAGTTCTACCAAGATGTATAGGGATTTGAGGGATGTTTTTGGTGGAGAGGTATGAAGAAAGACATCGCAAAGTTTGTATCTGGTTGCCATAGTTGCCAACAACTCAAAGCCGAACATCAAAGGTCGGGTAGCCTAACCCAAGCTATTGAGATTCCTACTTGGAAATAGGAGGAAATCAATATGGACTTATTGGTTGGGTTGCCTAAGACTAGAATGGGTTTTGATTCATTTTTTTGTGGTTGATAGAATGACAAAATCGGCTCATTTCCTACCAGTTAAGACTACTTATAGGGCCACAGACTATGCTAAATTGTATATTCCTAAGTTAATAATATTTCATAGGGTTCCTTGTCTATCATATCAATCGTGGTGCTCAATTCACTTCACACTTTTTGGGTCCTTTCAAAGAGGTCTTGGAACCAATGTAAAGCTTAGTACGACCTTCCACCCTCAAACGGATGGCCAAGCTGAACGAACTATTCAAACTCTTGAGGATATGCTTAGGGATTGTGTTTTGGAGTTTAAAGATAGTCGGGATGATCACCTTCTACTGGTTGAGCTTGCTTATAACAATAGCTAACATTCTAGCACTGGTATGGCTCGGTTTGAAGCCCTCTGTGGTAGGCATTGTAGATCACCGATTGGATGGTTTTAAGTGAGAGAGATGGCTTTGTTAGGTCCGGGCCTAGTTATGGATGCTATGGAGAAGGTAAGTCTGATTAGAGAAAGGTTGAAAACAGCCCAAAGTCTTCAAAAGTTCTATGCCGATGTGAGGAGAAGGGAGCTTGAATTTTAAGTTGGTGATTGGGTATATTTAAAGGTTTCATCTATGAAGGGTGTGGTTCATTTTTTTAAAAATGGAAAGTTGAGTCCAAGATATGTGATTCCTTATAAGGTATTGAGGAGGATTGGTAAAGTAGCCTATGAGTTAGAGTTGCCTAGTGAATTGGATTTGGTTCGTCCAGTCTTTCACGTATCCATGTTGAGGAAATGTGTGGGTGATTCGAATGCCATTGTTACATTGGATGTTGTGGGGATAATTGAAGACATCTTGACATATGAACAGGTTCCAGTACATATCTTGGATAGACAAGTAAAGAGATTGAGAAACAAGGATGTGGCTTCCGTTAAGGTCCTTTGGAGGATTCACCAAGTCAAAAGCGCTACATGGGAGGCCGAAGCGGACATGCAAAAATAATATCTTTATCACTTCCATTTTACTAAAGCCTAAGGTTTTAATTTAATGTCTTCTATGTGATTTCATGTCTCATGTATCAACCCTAAATGTCATATGCATGCATTCATGTTTATATTGACAATGTTGATAGCGATTTTAACACTTATGTTGAGATTTTTTAAAATAGTCTTTAAGTGTATTGTTGCATTCTTGTTGGGGGTGATTTCTTCATGATTACTCTTCTCATATACGTTTCTTTGACATTCGGGGATAAATGTTCCCAAGTGGGAGATATTGTAACGACCCAAAAAAGTGCCCGAAAATGTGCCTCGGAAATGCCCGAAATTGTAATTTCTATACATCTCATGATCCGTGCGTGATACCAAAAATCTGACTTCATATTCCTTATCAGGAGAAAAATTTAGTGGGAGATGTGTCTAACCTTGATATTCGAGGAACCGTACCAAAATTTGAAAATCAGAAGTTGCAATTTCCAAAAGGTATTCACGCCCCTGGCACGACGCGCCTTGGGCGCTCCTGAGTGAATTTTTGTTCCAGTTATTTTTTTTTTGGCTAAGACTTTTGGGTCTTGGGCCTATGTCTCCCATGCAAGAGAATGCTTATACTTAGCCATATTTCAACACCATATCATACAAGACATTACCCAAGACTTTCCCAAACACTTAAACATATATTTCAACCCAAAATTCAAGTCCCAAAACTCATCCCGATCTTAAGGATTTCACTCAAGCTTCAAGTCTCCATTTTCGATCTTAATCAAGTAATTCTACAAAGTTAAGGTATGTGGGTTTCATTCATGGGTTCCTTTCACCCATGAAGCCTAATCGTCCATTTTATGATGATTGCATGATTTTAAGTTGTATTTCTTATGGGTATCGATTATAATGAAATATGAGTATGAACTATGTTTGTGTTTTATAAAACTGTGACTGCATAAGCATGTTTTGCGCTATAAATCATTGATCTATATGAGATTTTATGAAGGTTTTGATGTATATTGTATGAGGGTGTTACCAATTGTGGGTGGGTGGTTTTATATTGAATTCACTTGCATGATTTCACTCTTGAATTTCATGGTTTTACACTAGCGTTGCATACCCACCAAGTGTTTGATAAAATGTCCGGTTTAGGGTTCTTAAGCCATTGATGATCTATTGCATGGCATACTACTTGAATGACTTTATGATGATGAAAGGATGGTATAAATATGTTGATTTAATGAAAACTATCTGTAGTGTTTGAAGTTGATCAGTTGCATTATTCGGGGGCTTGTAGGCCTGAACTACAATATAGGGGGTATGTAGCCCAACTGCCTTGCACGTGAGGTAGTAGGCTCGTGCAACCACATTGTGGGGCTTGTACCTCAATTGCCTCGCTCGGGAGGTAGTAGGCCCGTCCATCCGTGTTGGGGGGTTTGTACCTCAATTGCCTCGCTCAGGAGGTAATACGCCCATGCAACCATGTTGAGGGGTTTGTACCCCAATGACCTCGCCAAGGAGGTGGTAGGCCTTGCTTACTAATGATGGTCTCTTCCTATACATGTAAAATGTTCTAGTAAAAATGTTTTACTACAAGCATCATTCACGCATGCTATATTGTTATATGCTTATTTATTGCCTAAAGATGCATTTCGATTATGTTTTCTGTCTATTGTTGCATAGCATCCTACATACCAAATACATTCAAACGTACTAATGTGTACTCTATACCTGCATAATGTTACCATATAGGGACTGAAGCTCCACTTTATCATCCTCTTCCTCCATGTGGGTAGTACAATTTCTCTCAAAGCAAGTTAGTAAGTCCTCAATTCCGAGGACATACTTCTCTTAATTATGCTATATACTGAGTCCTTTTATGTGGCTACTTATGACTACGAAGGTGAGCCCAATTACTTTTCTTAGCCCCCACTAAGTTCTGTGTTTAGAGGTGTTATTGGACAAATTATATAATGATGTTTTAAGCTTGACTCACTTGACTCTTTTGATACTTTATGATATGAAAGATCTGACTTAGACCCATGTTCCCTTTTTTACTATCTCTTATTGTTGTTTTGTTTCTTCCACGACCAAGTATGTGTAATGATATGTTAAGAGGCTTCATTAGAGTCGTTTTGGGTTCCCCATTCGCCGTGTCACATCTAGGCCCTAGGCTTGGGTCGTGACAGGACTTTGAGATTTAGCTTTAATGCGTCATGCCTCAACTAAAGGAATGAATCCCAGTATCAAGTCCTCTTGGTGCTAATTCATCCGATAAAATCTTTAAAATATTACTTAGAATCATAAGAAGCAATCATATGAGTAGCTCAAACATTGCAAACCACCAAGTGAATATTATCCTTTCATCTTTGGGACGTTTCTTAAACATCTTTAGGGAAATTGCCAACAAGCTTATATTTAGAGGTGGTGAAATTAAATGCAACACATTAAACCTATCAAACCTATTGAAGTATGGGTGGGTTAATAACTAGCTCATTTATTAGCTTAGCCCATCTCAATCCCACCCATTTTAACCCACTTAAAATTGGATTGATATTCTACCCGATATTTTGTATAAAAAAATAAAGAAAAATACAATTTAATTATGTATTGAAATATTGAAAAAGAAAAAATGAAGTAAGTAATACTTAGTACCGGTTGGATCGGGTTGGGTCTTGACACACTCTATAACCCATTACTTAAAGCATTTTGACCGAAGCAAATTTGTGTTGGTTTGGATCTTGACCGATTACAACTTACTCAAATTTGACCCAACCCGCACAATTGCCACCCCTACTTGTATCTTTGACAAATCTTTAGGTTAAAACTTAACTTTAATGTGCTAATCATCATCATATATCATGCAAAGAATTAGTTGAAAACTAGGTGGACTAGATTTTTAAATGGAACAGTCATAAATCACATAGATTATCAAAATATACTTTTTTAGAAACATGTAGCAAAAGCCCACAAATTATTAGCAACAAAACTCATCATTGAGGTCATCATCAATAGCTTAATTAATATTTGCATATACTTAGTAAAATTATCATAAGATATCATAAATACCATTTAGTAGCGTAAAACATCGTGAAATCATCATAAGCAAGCATAATATCTTAAAGAAACTTAAAGAAAAGGTAAAATACTTAAAAGAGGACTTTATGGGTGAAGCGTACCCGTAAATCAACTCACATACTGTAAAAGTCTTGGGAATTGGTGAACAACTTTGAAACCCTAACTTTGCCTTCCCCTTTACATGAGAGAGCAATACCTTAGAGAATTTAAGAGTAGGGAGAATGAAGGGAAGAATAGGGTCTTAGGCCTTTAGGGCTTGTCTAGGGTCCCTTTTATCCCAAAAAATGACAATATTTTCAAAGAGGACTGAAGGAAAAGACAAATCTAACCTTCATTAAAACTATTTATTCAACCTAAGAAAGCTCATTTATGGGCCGTGGAATGAACCACGGATCATAGGTCCTGCTCATACTATTAACTATTCCTAAATCCCTAAAACCATTCTCTTGAAAAAAAACTATGAAACCACCTTTTAACGGCAGTAGATGGACTTAGTGTCATGGTCCGACTCATAAATTCCTTACACACATAGTCATTTTTCCCACTTTCCCTTACCCTATCCGCAAAGGGTTTCTATGGGTCGTGCTTTGTTTTACGGGCAGTGCTTGTAACACGTACATCACTTCAAGAAAATTCCAAATTTCCTTCATGCTGATAGTCTCACTCACGACCCTATCTACGGATTGTCATCCCTACTATGGGCCTTCACAGGGTCTGTGGGTTACCCCACACTTTTAAACATTTTCCCTTTCCTGAAGTTCATCCTTAATCATCAAACCTACGAGCCTTATCTTCACCTATGAGTTGTAAGTCACCGTTGTGAACATGACTTTAGGTCATTTTATACTCAAACATTTTTGCACTCAAGGCTTGTCAAGCCCAAAGTCCCGTTAAGGCGGACTGGTACTCGTTGCCGATAAGGCTAGGGAGAACCAACCTATATCTATGTGCTTTCTATATATATTATAAGGTATTTCTACATAAAACATGCTTTTAAGAAAAGTAAAGAGTAATATAGGACAAAAGGAAATGCATAAGACTAGGCCGTTGGGGCCACATTGTCTAAAGTATGAGACATGACCACACTTTAATTTACATAGTCTATAAAGCCTCTAGATAAGGAAAAGTATCTGGTAAGGTTCGGGACAGGCCCCGCCTCGACTAACTATACAACACAAAAGTATAATCTCTAGACACGCAAAGCTCCGAAGCAACCTTGAGCTTGATAACAATAGCTGGAAATAATGTACTCCTACTGGGGAGATCTACTAGCACCTGTACTTGCAGCATGAAATGTAGGTCCCCCGTAAGGGCTGTTAGTATGAGATAATGTACTGAATATGTAAGGCAGCAAATATTGTATACGAAGTAACAACTCAAATGAAACTATGCACTGGTGTAGGATAAGAGACAACCTTTAGTTATACTGTGCGATCATGTATTTTATGTTCTTTCTATTA
The DNA here is from genome assembly GCA_026153255.1 of Solanum medicagineum. Taxonomy (NCBI): domain Eukaryota; kingdom Viridiplantae; phylum Streptophyta; class Magnoliopsida; order Solanales; family Solanaceae; genus Solanum; species Solanum medicagineum. The sequence goes on from JAPFFP010047909.1 coordinate 6,490, forward strand.
CTTTACCTTTAATGTATAATCTATGCACAACAAGTAATACAAATGACCAGTTGATCAGTGGTAAATATACATTGGGATCGGCCCTTGCTAGGGTTTTCCTTTAACCCCTTGGGCTACCCCTTGTGATAGGATCGACCCTGGGTAGGTGATTTTTCCACCCCTCGGGTTACCACCCATCAATAAGCAATATACTTATCTTGCAATTAGTTTTGAGATGATTCTTTTGGTGGTCATAATATTGGAGCTGTAGGACTGTAGATACAACACATGACATGTAAACAATCACAAAAGACAACACCATAATGAAAGGAGTAGGTTACACCAATAATGAAATGCATGGTAGGTAGAACAACACATGAACTTTTTTTAGTAGAACAAACTCGTATATCATGGTATCCAAGTATGTATGCAAATTTTCTACTGATTATGTATGGGAGCATATGAACATGTGAACGAGTGGAGACACGATTAATGGTTGTGTCAGATTTGGTAAGTGTCTTTATGTGTCAAGGCAGAATCTAGATTTCATGCCAAGTAATACGAAATCGAGTAGCCTTACAATCCTCGCTATACGACCTCGCTATTACCTTGAGATGACCTTTCTTTCCTCCAAATATTTATCTACAACCTAGTAGGTGATAAAACTAGCATTAGCAGCCAATATATAGATTTTGGCAGCCCAATCGCATTAAAAAACAACACATGGGCAGCAAGCGTATAATTATAAACCCAAGCGTATTCTTTCAATCTTTCCGCCCCTAATCGTACTTTTTAATACACATCCTCATAAATATATCATGTGTGGCCTGTTCTAGTGCCATAATAGTCTTACAATAGCCCACAAAGCAAAAGATATAACAATTCTATGCAACATACAAATAAGTGGCATAACATTACATCCCTTCTCTACATTACGATGTTGACGATTCCAAAACTTTACCAACTTCAACCAAACTGTTCCCACAACATTTATACAGACAAACAGTCCTAGAATAGTTCAAAAACAATCCTCATAATAGGAGGAGGACATGAGACCATAGACCCCAATCAATTAGCCCACTAGTTCGTAGTAAGAACACAATTGCGATATCCTATTAGAACTAACTTTAGCGGACTGTAAAAGTGGTGCAACAACTTAGTTACATCACTAACAAACTATACTGCCCAAAGTCCCGTTAAGTCGGACTAGCACCCATTGCCGATAAGGCTCGGGATAACCAACTTATATCTATGCACTTTCAATGCATGTTATAAGGGATTTGTACATAAAAATGCTTTAAAGAAAGTAAACAGTAATAACAAGCCAAAAGGAAATGTATATGACTAGGCCGTTGGGGCCACATTGTCTAAAGTATGAGATATGACCGCACTTTTATTTACATAGTCTATAAAGCCTCTAGATAAGTAAAAATATCTGATAAAGGTCGGGACAGGCCCCGCCTCAACTAACTGTACAACAGAAAAGCATAAGCTCTAGACACGCAAAGTTTTGAAACAACCTAGAACCTGGTAACAGCAGCTGGAAATCCTATACTCCTACTGGGGAGATCTACTAGCACCTATACTGCAGCATGAAATGCAGGTCCCCCACAAGTGACGTCAGTATGAGATAATGTACTGAATATGTAAGGTAGGGAATACGGTATATGAAGTAACAACTCAAATAAAACTATGCATTTGTGTAGGATAAGAGACCACCTTAAGTTATACTATGCGATCATGTACTTTATGTTATTTCTATTACTTTACCTTTACTGTATAATCTGTGCACAATAAGTAATTCAAATGACCAGATGATCAATGGTAAATCTATATCAGGATCGGCCCTGGCTAAGCTTTTCCTTTAACCCCTTGGGCTACGCCCCGTGATAAGATCGACCCTGGGTAGGTGGTTCTTCCACTATTCAGGTTACCACCCATCTATAAGCAATATACTTATCTTGCAATTACTTTTGAGATGTTTCTTTTGGTGGTCATAATATTGAAGCTGTAGGATTGTAGATACAACATATGACATGTAAATAATCACAAAAGACAACACCATGATGAAAGGAGTAGGTTACACCAATAATGAAATGCATAGGAGGTAGAACAACACATGAACTTTGCTTAGTAGAACGAACTCGTATATCTTGGTATCCAAGTAAGTAAGCAGGTTTACAAGTGACTATGTATAGGAGCATATGAACATGTGAAAGAGTGGAGACACGATTAATAGTTGTGTCGGATTTGGTAACTGCCTTTATGTGTCAAGGCAGAATCTAGATTTCATGCCAAGTAATACTAAATCGAGTAGCCTTACATACCTCGCTGTGCGACCTCGCTATTACCTCGAGATAACCTTCCCTTCCTCTGAGTATTTATCTACAACATAGTAGGTGATAAAACTAGCGTTAGTAGCTAATAGATACATCTTTGCAGCCCAATCTCATAAAAAAACAACACATGGGCAGCAAGTGTATAATTATAAACCTGAGCGTATTCTTTCAAACTTTCCACCCCTAATCGTACTTTCTAATACACATCCTCATATACGTATCATGTGCATTTTTTCTAGTTCCATAACAGTCTTACAATATCCCACAAAGCAGAACACACAACAATTCTAGGGAATATACAAATAAGCGGCATAACGTTACATACCTTTGCTACATTACGACGTTGACGATTCCAAAACTTTACCAACTTCAACCAAACGGTTCCCACAATGTTTATACATACAAACAGTCCTAAAATAGTTCAAAAATAGTCCTCAAAATAGGTGGAGGACATGAGACCATAGCCCCTAATCAATCAGCCCACAAGTTCATACTAAGAACACAATCGCGATATCCTGTAAGAACTCACTTTAGCGGACTGAAAAAGTGGTGCAGTAGCTTAGTTACACCACTAACAAACTATACCGCCCAAAGTCCCGTTAAGTCAGACTCGCACCCATTGCCGATAAGGCTCGGCATAACCAACCTGTATCTATGCGCTTTCTATACATATTATAAGGGATTTCTAAATAAAACATGCTTTTAAGAAAGTAAACAGTAATAACAAGCCAAAAGGAAATGCATATGACTAGGTCGTTAGGACCACATTGTCTAAAGTACGAGACATGACCACACTTTAATTTACAAAGTCTACAAAAAGCCTCTAGATAAGGAAAAGTATCTGATAAGGGTCGGGACAGGCCCCGACTAGACTAACTGTACATACAAAAGTATAAGCTCTAGACACGCAAAGCTCCGAAGCAACCTTGAGCTTGGTAACAACAGCTGAAATCCTGTACTCCTTCTACGGAGATCTACTAGCACCTGTACCTGCATCATGAAATGCAGGCCCCCTGCAAGGGACGTCTGTACGAGATAATATAATGAATATGTAAGGCAGGAAATACTGTATACGAAGTAACAATTCAAATGAAACTATCCACTGGCGTAGGATAAGAGACCACCTTTAGTTATATTGTGGGATCATGTACTTTATGTTCTTTCTATTACTTTACCTTTACTGTATAATCTGTGCACAACAAGTAATACAAAATGACCAGAGGATCAGTGGTAAATCTATATCGATATCGGCCCTGGATAGGCTTTTCCTTTAACCCCTTGGGCCCCCCCCCCCCCCCCCCCCCCGGCG
>JAPFFP010047910.1:0-10116 GCA_026153255.1 Solanum medicagineum
AGTACTTTGGAGAAACCAGCAAGCAGAAGAAATAACATGGGAGGCTGAGGACGCGATGAAATCAAAATACCCTTACTAATTTGAGGCTGAGGAGGAAGTGCAACATGAAGAATTGGGGGCCTTAATAGGTACGTGTGTTTAAACATTTATTGCGTTGAACATGGTTAAACAATCTAATTATGCTAACATTCGAGGACGAATGTTCCTAAGGGGGGAGGATGTAACACCCCACATCTTACAGTGCTAGTACTATGAAAATGAAACATGATATAGCTTTTCAAATTAGCGCCTATTTTTAGAAACGTTTGAATCTCAAATTAGAGGGCAACATGTATGTCTAACGCTGAAGATGGTCGAGTGTAAATAAGTTTCAAGTCAAAATGATGATATCACGGTGCTAAACAAAGTGAGAGAATTGAGGTGCTTGCAAGACTTAGGAAGCTAGCAAATAACCTACTTGCTTTTTTTAAATTTTCTAGCTAAACGAAGACGAGACTCGACGTCGAATTTGTCCAAGTCCGATTATGAATAAACTCTGTGTTAAAGGTGTAACTTTAGCCCATGTTTTGGCATCATAAATGGACTATATTTTTAGCCTAAGAATAACAGAGAAAGGATCCAAGTACAACAAAACTCGCTTGGTGGATTGGGCCAAAACTAACTAAGAGACAGGGGAAAAATGGGCAGCAAAGGCCCATCAATTTGGAGCCCCTTAAGGCCTAAGTGAAAAGAACAAAATAGTACATCAATAACCTGCTAAAATAAGGCTTGAACTGAGAAAGGTAAGTCGGCCAAGTTCTCTTTTAAAAGGGGCTTATAATCAGCTTACTCAAGTCATTTAACTTGAACAAAAAATCAGATTGGTTTTCCAAGTTCTCTCTCAACTCTTTCTTGACTTTACAAGTAACCACAAGAGACTTTTAGGGTTCTTGAAGAAGCCCTACACCTTGAAGGTAAAGGTAAGTAAGAATATTTATGTGTTTAGCATGATTTTTTTATGTAAAACAAGAGGCTAAGCTGATTATACCTTTGCTAAAATTGTTGGACAACATGTGTTCCAAAAGTTGTACATTTTTCTTGTTTATTTGGAAGCTTTTCTCTTTTTGGTTGGATTGATTATGAAGGGAGGCTACTTTTCTTAATGAGTGTTTGTTCTACAATGATGTATAAAGGCTGTTGCACCATTTTTACAGTCCGCGATAGTGAGTTCTTATGTCATATCGTAATTGTGCTCGTAATAGGAACTTGTGGGCTGATTGATTGAGGACTGTGGTCTCATGTCTTCCACCTATTTTGAGGACTATTTTTGAAATGTTTTAGGACTAGTGTTATGTGTATATATGGTGGGGACTGTTTGGTTAAAGTTGGAACAGATTTGGAATTGTCGACGTCAAAATATAGCCAAGGGATGTAACATTATGCCGCCTATTTATATGTTGCGTAGAATTGTTATGTGTTGTGCTTTGTGGGCTGTTGTAAGACTGTTATGGCACTAAAATAGGCTGCACATGATATGTACAAGGAGCCTTACTATGAGGAGAAAGCTTGATTCATTTCTGATTGGACAGGGGTTTTTCGATCCAACGACCAAGGGTCTAATTAGCATTATAGGTGCCAAGGTAAAGGAAACCAAGGTCGGAACTGAAATAGGGATGGTGCCTTCAGAGACAAGAATTGTGGAGGTTATCATGATAGAAACATGGGTTAGGATAGAGATGTTGATTGGAGTCATAGATATGTTTACAGGAATGGTCATTATATGCCACACAATCATAATTTATGTGCTAGGAGCTCTGAGGTTGAGGAGATTTTTTATCGACTATTGAAGAAGGCTGACACATAGGATGAGACATTAGAAGGGATGAAGTCTAAGGTCTCTAGTATTTATGAGAAGATTGAGTCTTATTTTGTTGCTATTAAACAGTTGAAGCAACAGTTCGGTTAGATATCAACTCAACTCAACCAGCGATAGAAAGGTACATTACCCAATAACACAGTTCAAAATCCAAAGATTGAGTGGCAGTGTATGGCGGCGACTACTCGTGGTGGAAGCAGACCATTGATCCTCCTATGTCGGTTGATGATGATGATGTTCGAGAAGAGATAGTTGAGGTCAAAGATGTAGAGAACACAGATGATTGCGCAAAGGATTGGATGGGTGATGCAGCAAAGGTGCCACAGAAGTTGAAGCCCATTCCTAGACCTTCTCCTTCCTTCCCTCAAAGTATTAAAAAGAAGGAGGAAGGTAAATTCAAGCACTTCTCTCTATGCTAAAACAACTCTCGATCAACATCCCTCTCATTGAGGCATTGGAGTAGATGCCAGGGTATGCAAAGTTCATAAAGGACTTGGTGACAAAGAAATGGGTTGTAAGCTAGGAGTTCTCCCAAGAGTTTCAACATTGTAGTGCAATTGCCATACGGTCCTTGATGTGAAACGAGATGATCTCGGTGCACTTACCCTACCCTGCACTATTGAAGATATGGAGTTTGCAAGGGATTTGTACGATGTTCATGCCAGTATAAATTGAGTTCCCCTTGCAATCTTCAAAAACCTAGGATTAGGATCCCCTACTCCGACGAGCATGCGATTGTTGATGGATGGCCGCACGATGAAGAAGCATGTGGGCATACTATATGATATCCTTGTCAAATTAAAGAAGTTCATATTCCCTACAAAATTTGTGATCCTTGGTTACGAAGTCGGCTTCGATGTCTTAATCATCTTGGAAAGGCCCTTCCTAGCCACTGGTGGAGCATTGGTGGATATGGAGGCTAGCCAACTCAAGTATTGATTGAATGACGAAGAAGTTGTCTTCAATATTTGTCAGCCGATAAAGAGGCCAGATGACTTGAAGATGGATCGTTGGGCCCTTGGTGAAGTCTAAGTAACCAAGTTGTCCAAGTCGTGTCGTGACAATAAATAAGGTGCAACTTGGGAGGCAACCCAAGATATCTAATGTAATAGTTGTAGTCTTGTTTTGTTTTTATCTTTTTGACTTGTAGGTTGTTTAATTTTTAGTATTTTGGTTATGATATTCATACATTGGACTTGTTGCATATAAGGTAATAGTGTGTTCAATAAAGAATGCGTAGGTATATGACCAAGTTAGCCACTTTTGGCTGAAAAGGCATCACGAACTGTTTCTACCACTGGTTCTATAGGTCGTATGTAAAATTATGACTTGTACATTAACGCATAGAACACTTCTAGTGGGCAAATTGTGCACTCCAGTCCATGAGACAACTTACGATGCGTAGAAAAAAACTATGGGTCATGAATGGGGCTAATGGACACAAATAAGTTTTAAACTCTTGTCTAAGTGTTAGAGGTTTCTAACCAACTCTACCAGTCGTATTTAATTATATAGCTCATAGACTGGTTCGTGAAACCCATCTCCCAAAACTAGGATTTAGATAATCCACGAAACTGAGATCTAGGGGTCGTAAAATCTTCTACGGCCTATGATCAAGGTTTTGTAGAAGCCTGGACCCAATGATTTTTACCGACCTAGTCATAGTATAAATAGGGGGCCAAATAATTTTGAACCACATTCTTCACAAAAATAACTCAAAATACTCGACTCCCCTTGCCCAAGCATTTTTCGATAACCGCCGACGGGCCACCACCCTTTGTTTCAGCAAATGTTTCCCAGCCACCTCCGGCAGCCCTAGGGTTTACCCTCCTTGGCTTCTCCATGAATTTTTTGTATCTCTTTGCTCAAATTTGGTAAGTTATTGGTCCTAAAATCTTTTAAATACTGAAATTGATGTGATTAGGTCGAAATTAATTAATGGGCATAGTAATCCGATTAGCATGTGTTTGAGTCCATGGTTGCTATTGTCTGTGCTTAGAATTTGATCATGAATTATATGTTGTCGATGTTTGACTATTGTTAAAAGCTGAAAAATTATGTGTGGCCATGTTTTGTGTGTTTGAATGATATTATGTGAAAATCATGTCATCACATATCGTTTGAATTAAATAGATTATACTTCTTGAAAATTAATATGTGATTATATGTGTGTGCTTTCGTATTTATGCATTCAAACAGGGTCGATTTTCTTGGGAAACATGTAAATGAGATTTGATAAGGTCATGTATGATCATTGCTTGTGGGGTGATGGATATTTGTTGAAATCATATGGGGGTGCATAATGAGTTACTTCGATGCTGATTTAAATGATATGTATGTCATGTGGGATCCATTTTGATGACTTAGGAAATCAAAATTTCTAGGTTTGTCACTCTACGAGGGTCTTCCACAGCTCATCGAACATTCCACGAGCCATAGTTTCCCCTCATATGAAATTTCAGAAACTTGAATTTTCTTGGACTCTATCATACGATATCTTCTTCAAGTCGTACTTTCTTCTACAACTCATAGATAGGTCTTGTAGATCCCTTCATGTAAAAATTCAACACTGGATTATTTCTATGACTCAGTGTACGACTCGTAGAATATTCTATGAGATGTACCTAGTCTCATAGATGCAATTCAAGTAGCCAAAATCTATACACTCTGTTTCTACGAGGGCCTTTTATAAGTGCCTTCACACAACCATCTATAACCATGTCTGAAATGTTTTTTCTTTTCATTCCTATACTCATGGGGCTAATCTTATTTGCTAAATATGTATGTTTCAGGTTCTATGGCTCCAAAGGCTAGGAGAGACGAGATCAAGGCCCTGTAGCAATGACTACGAGATGAGCCCTCGAGGAATCAGGGCACCTCCGAGGCCAGCGGTTCACATTAGGAGCTCGGTCTCCAGCCTGACTTGGACATTGAGCAACCATACGCATGACTGCCACTAGACATGCTAACTAGCCCAAACCCAGGTTATCATTGCCCACTCTCCCCAGTCTGAAGAGGGAGTCGACAAAGATAGCAGTTCCATTCAGATGACTACTTTCGGAGAGGATTTTGAGTTAGGGTTCGGTGACAAGTTGGAGATAGAGTCCTCTACAACACCTCAGACATCACCATCACCTCTGGATGCTCTATCTAGCTGGTGGTGCATTGAGGGGATGCAGGCTATCTACATGGAGGATTACAGATGAACGAACAGGGCCAACTAGCTTGTTTCATTTTTGAGGAACCCAGATAATTACTTTGGGATTGGAAGTGTCTTAGGCTTACAGGACATTATCAGAAGATATGGACTCCAGTGGCAAGCTAGATCATCGGGGAAGTACTCCTCATCCATGGTTCGGGTGTTTTATGCATCACATGCCGCCACAGTTCTCAGCTCTCTTCCCAAGGGGAAGAAGCCCCTCGCTCAGCCCAAATTGACACATACTAGAGTGAGGGGTTGGCACTTGATATTTCAAGAGTACCATCTGTCACATGTTGTTTGGGCTTGAGTTCACAACTACTAGATCTCCAGCTGAGTATGACAAGAGATTGGGGTAGACTAGGGATAAGGCCCTGATGAGAGACTCAGCTTGTAGGGCTAGTTTGATAAGATGGGTCTCCCACCAGATTGCAGAGCAGGGCTCAGACCCTTAGTGGATAGCTATGGTGGCAGAGCCTATTTTGAAGGCCTCACTCAGTTTCACCGCCAAATTCTAGTGCGCTATGTGAGATCACAGATCCAGTCGACATTTGCTAATAATTTCATTGACGCCAGACTGTGTTGTATTGGTAGCTAGTATCTTGGCTAGCTATGAGATCGATTGGGCCAATTTCCTTGCGGAGTAGATGCACGAGGTGACTCTGTATAGAGTTAGGGGTGGAGAATTTACATCATCTGGACTCACTGATAGAGGCTCAGAGGACTTTAGATGCCAACCTGATCAAGGATGAGGATAATCTAGTGGCCTTCCAGCGAGCACCGCGCCTATTAGCTTAGCTGCCGAAGATGTTTGCTATGGCACCATCATCTGAACCTCCATCTACCACTACTTCTATTGTTACTAGTGCTAAGAGGCCCATACAAATTGATGTTGATATGGAGAAGGGCCCCACTACTGCTACTTCTATCCCAAAGGTCATGCCTACACTAATAGCACCCGTTGCCATGGTCTATATGTCAGCGACGTCGATTTAAACCATGGCAAAGAGGCTGGCCCACACTGAGTCATAGTTGACTCTATTATTATAATAGATTAGCCCTTGGGTCTGCCAGGCCATTTTAGAGTCTGAGGCTCATAAGCAAGCATTCACGGTAGCCATCATCTAGGATAGACTTAGACTCGTTGATAGCCGCATAGATGCTTTTCAGAGGCGAGTCCAGCAGAGCCTCAGCACAACATGGCCAATAGATATGACGTCCTTTCAAAAGGAGATCTAGTAGCTCTGGGTTGACATAACAGCAGCATTGGCAGCACCAATTGCATTCCCACCAGCTAATCCCTCTATGATGATGGTTGATTTATTTGCTTTCGAGGACCCATCACACACTTCCCTTAGGAAGAGACCCTTCCTTGATGATCTAGACATAGTTAGATTGTATGGGGATGACAGAGGAGTAGGATTTTTAGATCTTGACAAGATACGCTCAATGCAGGATGAGGAGTCGAGGCAGGCTCGTGAGCATGAGAGAGTTAGGGTGTTAGACCCTCCAGACATGCTTCCACTACTGAGGAGGCTACCAAGCAGGTTAAGGTTGGCCAAACTCAGCCAGAGACTAGTGCTTAGGCATGCAGGTATGTTCCCTTTTTGACCCTTGTGCTTTATTATTCTATTTTGTGCATTAAGAACAATGCTAGTCTTTTTCGATGGGGTGTGGGTAGTTATAGTCCTCAGTGAACTCTAAGTAACTTTAGCCTATACCTATCCCAAATTTTGAATCATAGGTGCTTTCTTGCCTGTGTTTCTTTCCCCAATGATATTTACTTTACATTGAACTGGAATGTTTAGGATGTCGAGGTAGTATTAGTAGCATGTAGTACTGATTTCTATGGAATATGTTTGTTTTTATGTGAAAAATTATACCCACTAAATTTCTTATTAGTTAGTCTTGATAGCAACCATGTATGTTTGATTATTTGACAGTGAATATTTCGATAACTGAGGATAAATTGTGATGAAAAGTATGATTTAAGAGTCTTTGTTAATAGTGTAATTAGTGACATATGTGTGTGAGCTTTCTTTCCTAAATTCATATGCAATGCTTCAATTCAAAATTAGCCTGTTACACTAATTAGACTATAGGTTAGTTGGTTAGGAAACGACCTTCAGTCGTTGTTCATATTAGTTGACTTAGCCTAAATAACCAAGAAAATGTGTAAAGTACCCATTGATCCTAATGTTTGAGCCTTGCATGTGCGCTTTTCTTTGTAAAAACCTGAGTACCTAGCCTTGTTATATATGAAATCCTAAAATTTGCCCTGGTCCTTCCTTTAACACTGTGCACCTTGACTAAGGAAAGATGCTTAAGTTGGGGTGACTACTAAAAGTGGCCCTAGTTCCAAGGATGGATATTGTGCACCTCGACTCAAACCAAAAGCCTAAGTTGAGGGTGGCTGGTGTAAGAGTGAACACACAAAATGAGGAGGAAGCTAGTGATCGATAGAAAAGCGGATAAAAATTTGTTTTAGGTGCAAATAAATGAGTAGAGCCTAAACAATGAGCTAAAAAGAAAAATGAAGAAAAGACAAAAGGCAAAGAGTTGAAAATGAGAGTAAGGCACCCAGAAAAGCTTGGAATAAGAGGAAGCGATAGTGATGTTAAAAATGACAGTGTTGGTAGGGCAAAAGTGTAGAGAAATGTAGTGTCAAAAAGGTCCTTTAGTCACTATGTTTCCCAAACATCATACCAAAGCCCCTTGAGCCCTACGTTACAGGCTAATAAAGTCCTAAAGTGATCCTAGTCCAATTAGTCAAAGGTCATAGTTAAGAGTATAGGGGAAAGCATATGGTCTTGAGCATCGCATTTGAATGTCTTTTATGAGAGCGAGTGATTTTGTATAGTTGAGCATTGAATCTGAAAATACTATCGTGAGAGGGATATGAGACTTCTTTTTATGAGGGCACTTGCATTGCACTATTGATATTAGACTAACTCAGTGAGTTTTACTTATTGATAATTGTCTTACTTATCATAGTTACAATGTCATATGTGTTGACCTGCATTGGTTTGCTTGATAGATATTTGATATGCTTTTAAGAGTGTTGTGGGTATCTGTGCTTGAGTTTGATATGATGTATGCCATTTCATTGAGGTTTGTGTGTTACTGTACTGCTTATGTAGATTGAGTTTGTCAGTTGAGGACAAGCAATAATTTTAAGTTGAAGGTGTTGTGTTTTGTCAAAGTACAACATTTTTAATGCTTAAAACATCGAATTTTGTGTGTTCTCATAGTGATGTTAGTAGATTTTATGTGTTTTTATGTTTTTTTTTTTTTTTTGCAGAATAACAGGGTTAGCATGATTTTTGGGCTAAGTGTGTAGAATTTGAAGAAGTTGTTGTTCTATGACACCCTTTACGGGCCGTAGAGTAGGTTTTGTAGCAAAATCTAATGAAGGGTGATTTTCTAAAGTTGAGTTTACGAACATGCAGACGAACCATAAAAGTTTTTACAAGTCATAGATAAGGGGTCATACCCTGAGGATCAGAAAGTAGAGAATTGCTGAAAATTTATCAAACAAAACCCTCCACGGGCCATAGAACTTTATACAGCTTGTTGATAGGTCTTATTGAAGTCATCTCCAGATTTGTTGAAGGAATCCACAAAGCCCCGACTACAGGTCATAGAACTTTATACGACCCGTAAAGTTGTCCGTAGAGCCTGCCGACCCAGTTCTCCTATTTTTATTTAGTCTTGTATTTTAAATACTATAAATATATTTTAGCTTATTTTACGGACGGAACTTTAGAGAGTCAGTAAGAAACAGTGAGCAACATTGTGAGACACTTGAAACAATATTTTGTTGTTAATTCATACTTATGATTCTTGGTGAAGAGCTTGGATTTCTTGATCTTAATTTGATTTGTGTAAATACTTAATTATGTTACTCAATATCATGATTCTTTCATCTACACTGATAATGACTATCTAAATCCAAAAATAGGGTTCTTGGACCATGAAGAACTAACAAGGTAAAATTGGATAATTCGTAATTCTCTAAAAGGGTGTATGCATGTATTAATTAATTCTCTTTGGTTTGAATGTTTTTAATGGTGGCAAACGTTAGAACTCGCCTAGTGTTACTATCTGGTAAAGGAAGTAATGAAAAGGGAAAGGAATTAATTAGCAGGATTCGATTAATGTTTCTCATTTAATCAACCAAACTAGATCAAGAGGATATTGTATTGGGATAGGACGGTTAGTAATGTCACACTACAGGATGAATCAAATCACGTAGTGAAATTTTCCTCTCATCTAGATCAAAGGGTTTGGTAAAGTTAACTTAGCATTTTGCATGCTACAGACTAGAAATGACTTCGACGATGTCGTAATACCAAGTTAGAGAATAATGGGGAACACAGTACCTAGTTATTCTTCATACTGATTTTACACTTGTCGTAGTCTAGGATTTCTTTCTATAGTTTTACCAAATCCCCCCCCTTTTTGGGGAGATAAGTAGGTTAATCAACTTGAACTGCTTGAAATTTCTCTAAGTCTACCCTATTCCCTATGGGATTGACCCTAACCTTAGTTAGGTTGTATAGCTTGACAATGACCTCTTTATGCAAAAGCTCAAACTAATAAAATAGTAGTAGAAATAGAGAAATGACCTGGAGATTCATTATAGTTACAGAGTGACACGTGACACTAGACTGGGTCTCATATCCTGTTATAGGATCAGAAGGTCGGATGCCACGAGCTGGCACGGATACATTGTTCTTACTCGATTATTACTGATAGACCTATTTGTGTGTCTGTGTACCTTCTGGATTTAAAGGGGCTTAGTTGGTGTACAAGCATAGATACTAGGGCCTTCACCCATGTACATTATCATACCTTGACCGTGTGGTAGTGTGATATGGATATACTTGGGTTTCGCCAATTAGTTTTGTCATATACTCTTAATCCTTCTCAGTTAGTGCCTCCTGCTTCTACTCGATTGATTCTTCTAGGTTTGCTAGTTGAGTTCTAAAGCCTTATATCTAAAGCTAAGACCTAAGTGGTCCTTCATACGAATATGGGATCAACTTGGTGACATCAAATG